>WBMY01013084.1:379123-408880 GCA_013397315.1 Donacobius atricapilla | reverse complement strand
CTGGGAATTCTCTTATCTTTATTTAGGTTGAAAAAAAATTAAAAAGGGGAAAAAGAAAAAACACAGTCTGTCTAGGAAAAAAAGACTTCTAATTTGTAATTTCAAAGAAAAAAATCCTCTAATACAATTAACTTCTTTGGATTTATTTTTGTCACACTGGTGTGTGTGCATGTGTATATATACATATATATATATAAATGTGTATGTGTGTGTGTTTGTGTGTTTTCCCTCATAAATTCCTAGAGTTCACCAGGTCTCATTTTCATAGGTATGTATTTTCATGAGGTCCATAATTTCAGACATTTACTTGACCTAATGACTTTTGGAAGTTTTTGCCAAAAGAAGTACAAGAGGAAGAAAAGCACTTAAGAGAGTGTATTTGGCTGTTGCCTACTGTTCTGTTAAGAGTTTAAGGTAACTGTGGACTTACCCAGATTAAAGAAAAGTGTGCAATAAAGTAGATAGAGAATGCATAGCTATTTAGACCTAATTGTCTAAGTGGATTGTTTTAGCATGAAAAAATAGTATATTTGCAAATCTGACTTTAAAGTAGTTTATTCAATACGTGCTTGATATTTCCACATTGGAAATGAGCCCCTAGTAGCAATAACACATCCATTTAGTGCTACTGGCAAATTCTCTGAGGATATGTGAAATTAGGAGTTTAAATTATGTAAGAGCTTCTTAAAAATTGAGGTCATGTACCCTATAAACAGTGGGGAGTTAATTTAAGTTTCTTCCTTCAAACAATTGTCTTAGATTTCTACAGCTTTCCTCATCTTTGCTTTGCCACTAAAGGGCTGTCTATATTCTTAATATGCACTCAATCTCTCCTCACATATTATTTTATTTTATTTTAATGAGATTGTGACAACTCAGATCTTATTCCAGGTACTGAGCAGATTCCTGTAGCATGACATCTTTTTGCAGTGCTAGCCAGCAGCAATGACATTTTTCTGTCCAACAGGAGGTGTTCAAATGATACACAGCAATAGCACTAGTCTAAGTGGCAGCCAATGTTGCATCAGCCCAGTCACTTCAAATTAAGTTTGGATGATGAATCTATAGAACTGCAGAGCTTATGAGGCTGAGACACAGAGTTTATATGATTACTTCTCTTCTATGTTTTTTTTTCCTTTTTCTATTACATTTGACTTTGTAAATGAAACCATGATATACATGGTTAACTTAAGGCTTCTAGATGGCAAGATGGAACTTAACTAGGATATAGAAAAGATACAAAAACTTGGGAAAATTGAACTTACAAGCCTGAATGGGTAGCTGGTGGCTAAAACTGCTGTAAATGAAAATTCAGATACTGCAGATATTCAGGGTTTCATTGTTGCCCAGCAAAGCACTTTGTTTGCCTAAAGTTCACTATTCTGGGAAAGAAACATGAGAAAAATGAGGTTAATATCTTGTTCTTAAAGGAACAGCACATTCTGATGTATTTCTGTCAAGCTTGTTAAAAACACATCAGTCTTGCAGTAATTTTGGAGGAACTGAAAATACAGTTGCATTACTTCGTTCAAAGATGAATAAAAAACAAGCCAACCAAATAAAAGTTTTTATTTATCATGATCATGTACTATGTTATAAAAGCAGGTATATAATACAACTGGAATATAACCTACATTATAGTATACAAAATTATTCTGTGTGCTTCTCTAATAAATTTCTAAGATCATAAAAAGTCTCAAAATATATGTATATGCAACACTCCTCTACAGCATAGAAATGGTTTTTTTATCCCAATTTTGAGATGAAGTACCATAAATTAAAAGTTTCATGTTACAAAAGGATTTTTCTCCAATAAGAATAACATTTGTAACTTCAGAGAATAGGCTTTACCAGGATAAACAGATTTAATTTTTTCTTGGTGCTCTTTTCTTTTATTAGTGAGATGTGTTCAGAAGTATATAATGAGTTATATTGCTAATGTGCATCAGTTTTTTCTGTTATTTGGATGAATATAGTCCATTTACAGTTTTTAAAATTTATTTTTTGCTTATAAAGCAACAACAAAAAAATAAACATTCTCATTTAAAACTACATTTCAGTTATTGCCACTGTTCTTGCACATAGATGACAAATGTATTATGCTGTAAGTCAGACAAGGAGAGGACTGGAGTATCTCTCCCTAGGTCCAAGGGATATAAAATGAGTGGCATTTTGCCAGCTTGTTTACAACACACTGTTACAATCTGATTATTAAAATTATTATAGAGATACCTCTGCCCAAATTAAAGTGCAAACAAGACCATACGCTGAAGTCCACAGTATGGATTTTATTTAACAGTAAAAGTGAGAGGGAGAGAGAGTGGAAAAAAAGAGAAGTAGAAAAACAAGGAGAGTGAGGGGGCGTGGTGGTGAGTGAGAGAAAAGAGAGACAGATTAAGCAGAACAATAATCATCAGCCCTAGAGATCCCATGGTTGCTCCCTTGGTCCTCTTCTTCTTGTCTTCTCAGTGGTGAGGGTTGCACAAAACACACATTTCCATGGATTAATTTAGTTCAGGAGCATTTGGGAATGCTCAAGAACCTCCCTGGCCTTATCAAATGAGTATGTGGCTACGGCCTTTCCCACACCAAACCCAACCAGAGCTGATTTTCAGCACAGCTGCTGTTGGCTTTCCTTGTGGACACATTCTTCTCCCTAAGCCTTGTCTACTTCTCCTTAGACCTGAGATAATTGGATAATAGTGCGGCCTTTATCTTATCTCAAGTTCCTATCCAGTGTCTTAAAGTCCAGCTTCCGGAAATCCAGGCGGCAGGGTGTGCTTCAGTGGTTGCAACTTTACTATACAGTTTGCCATAGTAAGCAAAGACCTTTGGTGATCTTAATACTGTTTAAGACAATTATGATTTTTTAAGCTTCTTACAGATGCTTGTAAGCATCTCACTTGTACTGGCTAGATAGCCAGACACAATAGTCTTTATCAGAGGGCTCATATGGACCCTCCCAAAGATGTCTGCCTGGCTTCTCAAATTATAGAATCATAGAATGTTGAGGGAATGGACCTTAAAACCTTCTATTCCCAAGCCACTCTGCCATGGGCTGGGAAACCTCCCACTAGGCCAGGTAGCTCAAGGTCCTATCCACACCTACAAAATGGGCAGAGAAGTGGTTGAGCAGCCCTGTGAACACTATTGAAAAGTTTCTAAAATGTATAGATTCTTCTATTTAGAAAGAATTTGTTTTAGTAATATTCTCTTTTGTTTCATAGAAATATTCCACTAAATTTATATTATTTCATATTCCACAATGTGTGGAGGAATGAGGACATTTAGCTTTGTGACTCTTACACTGTAAGAAGGTGAAAGACTATATTTTAGGAACCCCCCAAAAATATAGAATCAAAAAGTTTATCAAGCCCAAAAGGACAACACTTGTAGAATCAAATAATCATAGGTTGATTTGATTTGGAAAAGGCCTTAAATATGGTTCCAATTCCCCCACCATGGTCAGGGCTGCCAACCACTAGATCAGATTGCCCCAGACTCTATATCTTTAGGGGGAAAGAAATGTTTAGATAAGGTTTCTGTAGTCACTCATTTGGGTCAGATATTTTCAATCTCTTTTGAAGGTGATACAGTGTAAATGACTCCTATAATAAACAAATCTAAATACTTCTGCAGGGCTTCATCAATTATAAAAAAAAATGGGTGTTCACAGCCTTTTGTTTAATGAATGTTTTTTACTTCAGAAAGTGTTTGTAGGGATCTGAGCATATTTACATGCAGACACATCCACATGTTGACTTATAGTTGCAATATGCTCAAGGAAGAAAGATCAGTTTAAAAAATATCTTTGTGCTACAGAGTTATCCTAAAGATGTGCAATGATAGATGTAATATACATATAATAATTATTTCACTATTATCTTGTGTTTTAAGACAGATAGTTTTCATTCAGGTTTCATTCAGATTTAGGGTCATCACTCTCATCTAATAAATACCAAGAGCTAGCAAGATATTTGTATTCATTTTATCTGCAAATTGACATTTAAAACACTTTTGTAATATGCCATATATCTACTCATTCTCTATTTATACCCTAATACAAATTGGTAAGAATATTATGAGTAAATAGTCCCACATATTATAAGAGCCAAAAAACTCTGGTAAAACTTATTAAATTAGGAAACATTAAGCCTTAGGAAGAAAAAAAAGGCTTTTGAAGGCAGAAGGGGAAAAAACCTTTCAAATTTGTTGATAATATCCAGTAATTCAAATTTTAACTTATATATCATCAATACACTTGCCTTATCAATTTATTACCTCTTTTTATCTCCTCTGAAAAGTAAAGGTATCTAGCTGGAGAAAAACTCTCTGTTGCTTCATTTACTCTGTGACTTTCACTTTAAACCCTTAAAGACTACAATCTGTTTTCTTTCTTTTTCTTTTTTTTTTTTACCTCCCTTGTCCTTTCCACAACTCACTGCATGAGGGTTTTGTGCATGTCTCTTGACTGTCCAGAAAAATTTTTTATGACTTTAACAAATTGATTGCATGGTTCCTGCCTTTAGTATTTGAACAAAGAATCTCAGAACAATCTTGTCTCAATGTGTTGGAACTGCAATAGAATGATTTTAGAGTTCTTTTATTTTACCAAGAAAACAAACCGCAAGATAAAATTATATTTCAAACTTGATCTGTATGTAACAGTAGGTATGCACATCAAAAGTGGAAAGTGGTGCAGCATACAGAGAAAACATCATGTCTTCAGTGACAAAGCCTATCATCAGTATAGCATAGCCAAAATTAGGGACATTAATTCAGAGTCAGGGACATAAATGACCGGTTATCAGCAGTATAATACAGGGTTTTCTTCCTTCCAGGAAATAGCTAATAAAATTTAAAATTCTTTTCTGCTTATGGCTTAAATTTGATAGGTAGGAAATAGAACATACTCAGATAAAAAATTTTTGTAGTTCGTAGAATATACTAAAATAGGCAAAATATACTGTTGTACTTCCTGGAAAATCTTGTTACATCTGTCACTGCAACTGTAGAAAAAACAACACCAAGAAGAATTATCTCAACCTTTGAGCACAGTTCTTACTTCTATTTGACATGGACTCAGTACTTTGCCAAATAGCTCAGAAAACCTAGGTAATCAGCTTTATAAAATAGCAAACAGTTTAACTAGGGCCCAATGAAGCAATACAACTTATGGCTGAAAATCTTCATTAACCGGTTTTGAAGGTAACAAGAAGTCTGTATTCTTACTTCCCCCCACCTTGTATTACCAGTATTGTTTTACTGAAAAGTATGTTCTCTCTCTTTTTACAGGATTGGTTTTTTTCCCCTTCTACACATGAAAAATATTGAATGAAAGAATCCTGACTTTCCAGTGTCTTAAACTAAATGTAAATATCTTTTGGGTATTTGGTCCTCATCTTCAGTAAAAGGGGAAAAAATATTCACCATTTATTTTATGGTTCACACGGATATACATAACCATGTTATAGAAGCATCTAACTTCAATAACTGGACTGTGTATTTTATTGCAATATTTACAAGGTAAACAAAGATGCTAGGTTTTAAAGATTTAGTGTGTCTAAGGATATGAGATGTCTGAAGAAACTTAGGTAACTGAGGATATAGGTGATTAATGTAGCCTTACGTGACTCCAGGGTATCAGAAGACAAAAGCTAAAAATAATGAAGCTTTAAAGACACCAAATTTCTTCACTTAAAAACAACAACAACAAAAATCAACAAACCTTTAGATTTTTTAAAACAATTGGTTGGTGGGGGATTTTTGCTTGTGCTTTAAGGAATAAACTTTATAGCTATTCACAAAGACTATCTCCCTTTTTTTTTTAGCTCTTGTCGCAGACAGCCTCATGAGAGTTTTATCTCAGCATCTCAGTCACTTTAACTTCACACCAATTCTATCTGAAACATTCAATTTTATCATAAGTAGTTTTGGATAGAGGCAGTGTCTCCTGTCCAGGAACTAATGTGTTTTTGTCACACAGAAGCACTGTGTAAGGTAACCAGTTTTAGGGACTCACAAAAAGGAATTCAGTGATGTAGTCTCCATTGTAAATGTGCTTAATCTTGATGCTCCAGTGTAACTCCTCTATGGACTGAAAAAAGAACTCAAGGCACTGTTTTTACTTTGGTAAATTCCTTAGATTTTCTATGTCAACACACCATATTCATCATAGGTAACAGGAAAGCTGCAGTTAGAAGTGATGAATGCTGATCAGGTTAGTGCTATTCTACTGCATGAGACATAGAGTGTATAAAATGTGCATTTTTATATATTTTAAAAATGTGTAAGTTATTTCCAAGTTTTTGTTACAGTTTGGGTTTGTTTTTCTTTTTCCACAAGTATTCAAACAAAATTCTAGGCAGTTAGATTGAACACATGGATATCAAGGAAATTGGTTTCCATGGGAACCTTATCCACAAGACAGTTTTCAAATGCTTTTGTGCTTTACAGGTGACATTTCAGTAATTCTAACGGTATTAATATTGAAAGTGGACATGAAATATATGACATAAAATGATTTGTTTGTGTACGTGTGTGGACAGAACCTAAGCAAACAGCATATTGATTGAACAGCTTTTTCAACTCTGTGACTGTGACAGTTTGTCTGTTTATTGTAAACTATTCCCAAACACCTCATTTTGGGACAAATCTGAATATCGTTTGTTCTGCTTCTAAGTTTTAAGCACACATACACTTCTAGAAGAAAGAAAATTAGTTTCGGCACAATGCATAATAAGTTCACTATACATTAAGGGATTTCTTCATTATGAAGCATTCACATCTGAAACCAATTTTCTTCCTGCAGGAGGAGGCTACATTAAGAATACTGCAGACTAATTGAGATAGCAACATGGCAACAAAGCTAGAAATCTGGGCAGAAATGTGGCAACTGGTGAACCCCGCTGCCTTGATTAGCACAGTAATTACAAAGCAGGTGTTAGCGGACTGTGTTAATGGGCTGTGCAAAAGGTCAAGAGGCCTCAGCTATCATTTTTTCCTCATCAAATTATTGAATATTTATTTCAACACTCCTGTGATTCGAATATGTCAGAGGAGGACTGATAATCTCCATACAGCAAAGTCACTTTTTCCTTTTTCCCCTTCTCTTTCTTAATTTTATTTTTGTTAGACAAGGGGTAATTTTGAATAAGAGTATGTTGGAGCTTGTCAAAAAGAAACCACTTAAACCAGGGACTAATACCCAAGGGATATACTACTTTAGTGTTAAATCCCTAACAAGTTGTGTTTATGTGGTCTGAAAGTACATCTGTGTGTGTTTCTCTGTAGCAAAGGAAACAATTCTGAGATTATGAATATAATTTCTTTTTCATGGTGTAGATACTTAATAGATCTGTTCTTTCTCTTTCAACTGAGGGAAAATTATGATTTTCAGATGCAAATATTGATCTTAATCTCATCCCTGAGGAGAAGTATCTACCTCTCCTTTCTTCCTTTTTGAGGAATGCATATCTTCTTGCTTGAAGACAATTGCATCTTCAAAAGAGAAAAGTGTATGAACAATTTAAAAGAGACAAGAAAATGTTTGCTGAAAAATTAAGTTAGCAATCATGATTCATTTCTAATTTGTATTGAGTCAACTAGTTCCAGAGTATAGTTAAATTAAGGGGAAAAACCAACACAGACATTGAAGACGGCAGTAATAAATGGAAGCAGAAGTTGGTTTTGCTTGAGTCAGAGAAAAGCTACCAAATAAAAATGAAAGGTAAGGTTTTATGTGATTATATAATTACTTAGAACACAAGATTTGTATTAGCAGAGAATATCAATGGTCTAAATGTAATGACTTCAGAAAAATATTTTCTGGGTTTATTTCTGAATATTTTGGGAAATCAAACCATTTTGGGATATGTACACTGTACATAATTTGCCATAAATACTATTGATGACGGAATCCATTAAAGATTATGTCTGAATTAGATATTTCCAATATACCTTCATGGATGTACGTAAGCAAATATATTTCTTCTTTTTGGATCTCTTCATAGTATTCACAAAAGCAGTGCTTCATATTTTTAAAATTTGAACAAATCTCCTCTACTATTTTTTTCAGATCAATCATTTAATGAAATCTTAATTGACATTTCCTTATAATTTCCTTATAAAAAAATTACCTCCTGAATCACAAACCATTCTGGTCTTCTCTTGAAAGACATGATTTAAAGATCTTTCTGTTCTCTAGAAATAGCAGAATGCACACCACCAAGCAAAATTTTGTCTTTCTTTAGTATGCTGCTCTTCCTGCAACAGAAATATACACTTATGCCCAGATGTGAAATACTTCTTCCACTGCTCTGAAAACTGCAGTCTGGTTTATGCTGAGGGCTGTTCAAGGTGAAAATAAAATTTTTGCTGTTTTCACACATCAGAATATCATGTGTAAATGCAGAGCCATGTGCAGATTCCTACAGATGAATGAGAAAAGGTATTTAAGACCAGTAAATAGTTGTGACTACCTTTCCTTGACAGTAGCTGCTTACTGTGGAGTATCAACAGAAGCAACTATTTCCCACAGGGTATCGCAACCTACAAGTCATGGACCTTGTGGCCAAGATAACTGATGCTTCAAACTGAAGATTGGTTATCTGAATGTCACAAGAGAACCAAAAGCAGCTTTTGAAGAGAAGATACTGAAATAAATGGACTCAGACACATTTTAGCAGCAAGCTCTAGAAGATGCACAAGGGGCAACAGGCAACTGGAGAAGGTTCTCACAGGTTAGGTTCACACAGAGCCTGAAGTATATGTTTAATGCAACCTCTCGCCAACTGCAGTAAAAATAAGCTGAACAAGCGTCGTGCATGTCCTTGTTTTTGTCCACATCGGATGGGATCCTTGATCTTACTGGTCTGTAAACATGTGATCACTGGATATTGCATGTATATTTTATCTAGGAAACAGTCTTATGATGGCATAAACTTAAGAAAAATGTGGCCTGCATTCATAACTGCTAGACAAGAAGTTGATTTCCTTTATTTGTACAAGTAACAAAGATTTCAGGTTACTTAAAGTGAAGATACCTCTACAATCCCTACAGAATACACAAAATCATATACTTTTATCACTTTAGAAAGCTGTTACTAATTTTTCCTTGCAGATAATTTTTGATATCTTCAAAAAGACTTTAATCCATTCAAGGTGTATCTTTTCCAAACAGAATTTTATGTCGTGTTTTAATAATTACTTTTATTGTAATAATAGATTTTTTTAAAAAAACTTGTGCATTCTGAAATCTTTTCTGAACTACTGTCTTTCTGAGAATAGTCTGAGGACAAAAAGATAAAAGATAATAACCATCTCAACTTAATTACTTTTCTTCAAAAGGTGGAACATATTTTAAATTTAAGTAAAGCTGAGACATAATAAGCAGTTAGACTGCCTGAGGACAGTTTTCTAGAGTTTATGCCTTTTTCAGAAAAATATTTAGTCTTCATTTTTCTTACAAAGGGAATAAACATGAATAGGGAATCAGATTAAATTAATCTGATTCCAGATTCCAGCCTTTTAAAAGAACACATAACCAGTCCTGTACTGTCTTAATTTTTTTTCAGTGTATACAGGCATACACCTACATTCTCAGTGGTTGTAAGGCATTTAATATCCAATAATTTCAGTAAGAGTTATCTTCCTAAATATTTATTGAGGCTCTGAATAACATTTAATCAGATTTCTGTCTCCAAATGTTTTTCGGTGTGTCTTTAAGTGATAAATCACATAAAACTTCTGTTCTGTAAAAGTCAAGATGCTATACACAATTGGCCTTTAATTTGAATCCAAAAAAGTTGGCCCTAGAAATTTGGCCATATAGCCCTCAGTAAAATCTAAATTTAGCTTTGTCATTGTACATACATTATTCGTGACAACTGTGGATTTATTTCAGTGCTGCAGTTTCTGACATCTATTGCATTTTAAGGGAGAAAAAACACAATAGATTTTTTTTTTTAAGAGAATTCTGAAACTTTATATGCCTTGGTTTTTTTTCCTAAGAGAAAGACTTCACCCTAGGCTACATTTTCTTTGATTTCAGAATATTTTTTAAGGACACTTACCATCCACAAAAGCTCTTTTCTTACTGTAATTTCTTTTCTTACTGTAATTTTGCAGGAAGGCTTGGATAATTAAAACTAGCTGTAAAGAACTGAAGCTGGGCTGTCTGTGAACATTATTTATGTCTGTCAAGGAAACTATCTTTGATCTAACACAAACATCCAAATAAGTGAGACTGCCAAACCCAAATTCAGACCAAGTCTGAGGACTTGTAAAGTCTGGCAAACTGATATGTAATCTTGCTGGTCCAATATGGAAATTCTTAGAAATTAATATATTCTAAGAAAGCAATCACAGATTATTTTCTCATACTGGGCTGTCCACAGCAGTCTTCTATGTATCATTACTCATTGTTGTTTTTAATATTATACTACCAAGAATAAATTTTAAATGTCTGAGTAATAGGGTCATCAGTTAATCAGCTTCATACAGTGGGAAGAACATTTGTGATTTTAGTGTTAGATTTTGAAGTTGTAAGTCATCATGGTGACAATGTAGTAGTGCAATTAAAAAAAAAAGGCATAATTTTATGTCTTCATATTTGAAATTTCTCAATTTAAAATTATCTCTATAACCACTGGGATTGATGTGTTTCATTTTCAAGTTTTGAATTATTTAAAATTAAGTTCAAAGTGTCATTGAACCATGACCTTGTGAATCTTGGTACTATCAGATTTGTCAAATCTGTGCCATCCAGAGTTTTTCAAACAAATCTATATTTTGAATGTATTCCAAAATAAGCTAGCATTCTTACAATTACACCTGGGGGTAGGGACATGTGATAGGCACACCATATAAGCATAGATATTACCTTAGTTGTATATTTGCATGCTTCTTTCTGCAAAGACAAAAAAAAAAATTAAAAAAGATCACTTCCAAATCAACAATTTCCCCCAGTACATCCTTTCTTACTCTATCTTGCCTCCCTTACTGCCACTGCCTGGTACTGAGCGAGTCTATTAAGGTCTCTTTGGTATCCATAAGTTCGAGTTTGATTGCATAGAAGCGCTTGCTCCTTCTCCATGCCGAATCAGGTCAACTGCAGAACAGCAGCAGAGGGATTGTGTGATTGACAAGTCTGCCTTTGGGATACCAGCAGACATGAAAGTACGTTGGTAGCAGAGGCTCCAACTAATTTCATAGAGAAACAGTGCAAGAAATGGAGCTACACATTTTTTTTAACATGAATCTTAAGAAATAACTAATAAATGTGTTAATCTCAGAAGAAATCTTTGGAAATCAGTCTGACACAAATTATCTGTGAGAAATTTTGATCAGGAAAGGATTTTGCTTCAAGCTCACTCCTACAGCATTTATCCCCGGTGGTTCATTTATGATGGTCTTAAAGCAAATGCTCAGAAAAGGTTAAAACACTGACTGGAGTTGCAGAAAAGTTGAAGTCATTTAGGCACTTAAAGAGCAAGTTTGTTAATTACTTTGATAGGTGAAAAAGGGCCAAACTGCATTAAACCAATCCCTAGTGCATTATATAAACATTTCCATTTATAATATGAGTCATCTACTGGCTCCGTAATTATAATATCAAGGATGTGGTAAGCTTAAAAGTAACTCTAGAGTACTGAGTTGTAGCAAAGGCAAGCACATGCTAATTTTAATTCTTGCACCGGATTGTAGTCTAGTCAGAGACTCAATATAGGGTACACATCTTGGTGATGAAGGTCAATGTTATTTTAAATTCAACATGCAATTATGATTTTTATTTTACCTGACTTTAATTCCATGTTCTGGTTGGAGCCTTTTTTATTTGTGTCGTTTGCCTCCAATAATGTTTAAAAGTAGTCTGAGGATGACTTTTACCTATGATGCATTTGTTAGTACATAAAAAATATCTTTGTTAGGTGAACCTCAGGCTTGATTGTTTTCAGTTTGTTAACTTGGAAATAATAAACATAACTTTCAAAAACTTTGTACATACTTTGTGAGTTCTTTACAGCACTGTGGCTTTTTGTCCTATGCCATTGGGAGTGAATGCTGAAGGCAGACTAAATGAAAATTGTTTTGACACCTTTGCTGAAAGAATTTTAAGATCCTTTTAGTTGGCTGCAATTATGCTGTTGGGTAAGGAATCTAAAACCAATGGTCTCATTAGTAAGTGTTTCAGTAAAAACTGCCATCCATTGTGACAAGATATAAATTCTCTTACAGTCAATGATAGCTTTTTTATATATAAAAATATTTTTTCTCCATGCATGCCAAAAATCTCTCACATTTTAGCTCAGATCATCACAAATTAAGTAGCAATTAGTTTAATCTTCAGAGATATTTTTTTCATATGATTGCATTGACAATGTGATTTCTGTAGGATGGAATAAACTTAATAACATGAATACCAAGTACAAATATTCATGCATTCCATATCTCTGCAGTAAAAGTACACCAAGTGCAAAACAATTTATTTTATCTTTATCTTGACCCAATTACTTTTACATCCCCACTTTTGGCAGTATGAGTTGGTTTTTGCTGACCCTTCATTATTCTGTTATCTGATCCACCTAGCCTCACAATCTCCCAAGAGTGATTTGATTGAAATAATTTGATCTTATGTGGATGACGTATCTTTGTAAACTAATTGCAAGAGACAATAAAGAATTTTTTTACAGCATATTGGCTAAACATAGAGAGATTTCTACCTTTTTTAAATGTTACTCTCAAGAGCAACAGCCTATGTCAGAAAAAAGTGCAGTAATCTGCACTTTTAGGTCCTCACCATTGAAAATATGGAAAATGCTGAACACCGTGAACCAAGAAGAACACTTTGGGGTTTTTTAAAAATATGAGTATTTAGCATGCTACAAAAAAATCACTTAACACTTGGTGAGGATGGCTCTTATGAGCTACTAAGTGAATAGCATTCTCAAAACTTCCTTATCTTAAATCTCTGTGTGACTCGAAGCAAATGTTATATTACTGTATTTAGTCCTATTACAGTGTGTTTACTTGAGAATCTGCACTTTGAAATGTTTGCCAATATAAAATAAAATATTTCAAATTGCATGAAACTTGCTCATTTGCCTTGAATACACCACAAATATCTCACATAGATTACACTAAGTGCAGCAGTCTATGATATTCTGTACATTGTATGCATATGCATCTTATTCCTTGACCACATATTTTTTTGGCTGGATGAATGTACCTTCCAGAGAGAAGCTGTGATGCCCAGGGTGTCCCAAAATGAATGCACAGTAAAATATGATTAAAGCAGAATTTTGCTCCATGAAGAGTCTTAATGATGCTCCATGTGTACTGATAGTATAGTCTCAGATAAAGGGAACTCGTCAACCCACCCCCTGTCATCCCAAGATGAATTCCTAAAGGCTCTAGTATGCAACATGTGGCTGTGTAATGGTTTAATCCATTGCTGATCATTGATAGTAGCAAGTGAATTTCAGAACTTGCAAGTGACATCCCCATAAAGGCTTCAAGGGCCACATTTTACCTGGCCTTGCCTGCTGCCCTCTGTCAGCTGATCAGCCTATGCTGTGCCAGAACTTCCACGACCTAGATACACTGTCGCTGTAAACCACAGCCTGGATAAGGACTGCATGGATGCTTCACGTAATCATACCTAAAGTGTCTTGTCCATCCTGAACTGAACTCCCAGAGGCTGAAGGAAGCATGACTCTGAAGAAGCAATAGATCAGATATGTTAGCAAGGGATGTGTTTTTAATTTGCAGTTGTTTTCTTAAGAAAATAGCAAAAGTAACAGTCCATAATTGCATCTTTAGTATTGAGTTTAAGCCTAGTTTCTTAGAAGTACTCTCCTACCCATCTGGTTGGATGTTTCTAATAGATGGCAGCTGAAGTGACATCATGACAAAGACTGAGGAAGACCTATGAACACACTAAGATAACAAAGACTGTCAGACAAACCATATATCTGTCAGACAGAATATGTGCTTCTGATGACCAAAATCATCAGAAGGTAGAAAGGTATTGTGACAATTAGCAGAAGTTACCTCAGTGTTGAGCTCATATCAATGTTTCTCTAATGAAAGCAATTAGTGCAGTTAAAGGTGGTGTTTGTAGTCTTGAAGAGTTTGGATGCAGAGACATGCTGGGCATGTCTAACCACCATAACCAAGAGTTATGGTTGGTAAATGTAACCACTGGTGAATAGCATACATCAATACATCAATATTTGAAAAGCCCAGTGTGAATTGGCTTAAGGAAAAGGAAGTAGCTCATGGCCTTTACATTTAAAGCAATACAAGCGCCGTTTCTGTTCCAAACTAAGCCTCCAGTCTGTTTGGAATCCACACAGCATCTGCTATTGCTTGTTAAAAACTTCACAGAGTGTGCTTGGGTTGGCAATCCTTTCCCTGCCTAGGACAGCATCTCAGTTCTGAAACTGGTATGTATTGAACTTGATGAAAAGAGAGTTAAGACGATAATACTTCTTCCACAAGGGGCACTTTATTGCACATATAATTTGAAAAGATTTCCTGCCCAAATCTGCTTAGATATGTTACTTTGCTTTCAATTTCCTCTTCAGTTCTAAGAGGTACATTACAAGCTTATATGTCAATACATGGCCTGGATACATTATAAGTTTCCCTTAGCAACATTAATGATATGCATTTTTCTTCAACAGTCAATGTACAAATTACAAATTATGCAGCTTTTGGTGAAGTCTTTCAACTGCTGAATTCCTTCTACCTTCCTTTTCTCATTTGAAGTTTGTTAATCAAAAGTGCCATAAGAATATATCTGCTGAATGTGAATAAGACTGTTACTCTAATTTTGGATCAGGAGCCTCATATATTTCCCAGCTAGTTTGTAATATATAAGAAATACTTTAGGCAACCTTATCATCCACCAATGTCTCTGCTGACTGCAATGAGGATTGCATCAACATTGTAGTGTTAAAACTGACATACATACACATCATTGATTCTACCCATGAAGATACCATTATTTAATTTTTTGCTTTTTTTGATTCAAGATCTTGCATTTCAGTTTGGCCTTGTCTTGAAGATTTAGAATATAGTTGTACAGGCTGAGCCAGTGCAGGCTCTTTTTTTGTCTTCTTTTTTTTTTTTTTTTAATTTTTTTAAATTTTTTCCTTTTTTTTTTTCTTTTTTTATATTTTTAATGTAGTCAGTATGCAGTAATAGAACAAATGCTATTGAGTCTTTAATATTTCTCTCTTTTTCTGATTTTATACAATATGTAGAACTGGAATATGGCTAGATCAGGGGAGGTCCCAGAGGACATTACGGAAAACCCACATCCCTTGAAAATCTTGTTCTCGGAAAGGAATAATTCTCCAGACAAAATAACTGTCTTGCCAGGAAAGAAGAGAGCTTTCTTCTTTGCCAGGAGAATGGGCTGTCCTTGATAATCTTCCTCTTATATTACCTATACATAAATAATACCCTGCTTAGATTTTTTTTTTTTTTTTTTTTTTTTTTTTTTTGTCAGACAACCTGTGGGATTTGTGTGTGAAAATCTGGTAATATCATCAATGCTGATGTGTCATTTTGATTAATTTACCTTCTCTTGCACACGAGGTCTAACTTAATGATAGATGATATATAGCAAATATCTTTTCCTTCCCACATTCTGTCCTCATGTAGCTTGTAGGAATTGGATGGGTTCATAGTTGTTACATCATGTTTGCTATTTCCAGAATTGAGATGTGTTTTCATTTCCTGGCAGGCCATTTTATGCGAATTTTCATAATTCAAAATCTAATGGATCAATTTCTTCCTCCTCCTCTACAGCCACACAACAAAGCAAAATGATCTATCTTCTACTAAGTCTATTTCCCCATTTCCTTTTGAAATTCCAGATAATGAAGATTTTTGCTGTTCTGATATTTAAGCTTTTTTTTCTTAAGCAAATCCCAATGGCTTTTCATATGATGAAAGCTATGAAATTCAGCCTTGTAATTCAGCTTAAACTGTTGATTCATCTTAGAGCTGTTGTCAGCCACAGAACCATTTTTTCCTGTCTTGTTTATTCAAATGTTTAAAATATACTGGATATTTTACTTAATTTATGATATATCAGACATTTCATGAGAAGAACCATCTTGGAAAATTTGAGAATGAGTATTGAGAAATCAATAGTAATGAGTAAATATTTCAAGAACATCTCTGCTTTCCTAATTTATATCTTTTCCTTACATTGTGGACAAACATCTCAGATGTAATAATCAGGCAATACATTCCTCTAGAAGGTCACAAACCATCAGGGTTTAAACCCAGCCAGCCCCTAGATTACTCAGTCCCTTCCCCTGCCCCCATCTAGATGGGAAAGAGAATCAGAAGCCTAAAAGTAAGGAAATTGTAGTTTGAAATGGAGAGTTTAATGGGACAGAAAAAGAAGAAAATAACAATAAGAAAAAAGAAAAGTAGAATATACAGACAAGTGATGCAAATGAAAACTGTTGCTCTCCACCCATAGCCCAATGTCAAGCAGTAGCTGCCCAGCCAGCTTTCTTCCTATTTTATATCCTGACAATGGTGCCATACATTATGTAATATCCCTTTGGCCAGTATAGATAATCTTGATGCTTTGGGAAAGCTGACCTGAAACAGAGACTGGGCAGAGCTAAAGTAGATATTTATTGAAAGGCCTTTAGGGTACATTTTGGGCAGGACAAGAGCCTGGCCAGGGCTATACCCAAGGCGGACTGAGAATGGTCACAAAATGGCTGACCTGTCATAAGGTCTTACATTTTTATAAGTTTTGGTCCATTTGCATATTGGGGTTTAATTTTCCAATTACAGTTTCAGGTTGTGAAGTTCCATCCTTCTTGTTCCTCCCTTCAGTCCTCTGTTGATTATGCTTTTGGGCCTGAAAGTTGTCCTTGGTCTTCAGCAGATAAAGGATTTTTTTGTCTACTACTCTGTGAAGAGAGCATACTGGCACTTAATATGAGGCTCAGAACCCCTAGCCAGCGCAGAATCTGAAAAACATGAAAGCTAAAACTTAAGGCATCAGTCTGGTCCTGCCTGTGTCTCCTCTCAACATTTTGTGTCTCAACAGCCTTCTTGTTTAGTTTAACCACAACTTAGCAATCACTAAAACATCATTGTATTACCAGAGCTATTCTCATATCAGATCCAGAACACAAGATTTTACCAGCTCCCAGAAGAAAAATCAACTCTACCCCAGCTGAAACCAGGACACAGACTAACACTGTGAAGTTTGTTTTTTGTACTGTTACACATTCTGAATTAGGTCTTTCATTAACTGGTTGAATAAATAAATAAATTTCTTCAGTTTGGAGAAATGATTGTTAAATGTAAAGCAGTGAGATTTTAAAATATAAATACTACCATTCGACTGTTCATTTCTTTAATGTATTTGTTAGAAATTTTAATTTCATCATCTTTCATAGGTCAAAACAACGTGTTGCTGGAAATGCGGCATGTGACTCCCTTTATGTAAATATTGTTTGATTACATATCATTCAGGAAATAGCACATTCCAGTAATACCCTCTTCCTTTGGTCATTAGCACAGTGCAAAAATCAGCTCTTATAAACTATGTATGTCCTCTTTTGGTTGCAACCATTATATATGTGAAAAAGCCTAAATCATGTATTAAAACCAGATCAAGTAGTGGTTTCCACCTTTTCTCTGCAGCTTCATACACTTCAACTTTGAAAACAAAAAAGGAAAATTTTACAAAGTACTTGTTTCTTCCTTTTGCATTAAGGCTATAGTTGTTTTAAGCTGAAAAGCCCTAATAACACAGACTTATAATGAAAAGCTAGTCAAGTGTTTAATAGTGATACTAAGCAATTATTATGACACTGCAAAATGTGATCAAAGCCAATCACAGATATTTTTCCTAGGTCAAATACCTCCAAACTATTAATTGTCAAATTGCTAGCCATTAAGCTCAATCTCATTCCTGCTTCTTTGCACAGAGATAAAACCTGAGCATTCTGATGAACAACTCAATGTCAGAAACACCATCAAAGTTCATCTGCACCAGCAATCTGCTTTTCTAGGGGCACCTTTTTGGTTTAAACAGCAGTTATGATGACAGTAATGATTCCAGCGTACCTCTGATTCACAGATTACAAAAACACTTGTGTTACACATAGTTAACCTGTACTTGCTATTTGTTTCACATTCCCTGTTAAATGTTATGAGCAGACATATTCAGCCAGAAGCAGAGTAAGAGAAAAATACGTTGCATCGTTCTTGCAGAGGATCAGGCTGGGTTAAATATGTCTTAAAACTCTGAATACTGTTTGTTCTGTGTAGCTAGACCATCGGCAGCTACTGAAATCAGGAGACAATGAAGGATTGAAGGAAGAAAAGGCACTTGCACTTGAAGATAGTATTCCTAGGTCTGGAATTAAACTAGATTGGGAATGGATGATGTCTAGCATGCGCACAAATTGTTGAAGATTTCACTTTAACATTTGTGATCTACCAGTAGTGCTGTCTATGATAAAAACTTACTGTTTAAAAGGGGAAAAATGCATCTTTTGAAAGCTAAAATGAGAGGTCTGGTGTAATGAAGATTTAGAACCTGGTCTGAAAAGAATTGAATTTTTGACCAGGGTAACTGTAGAAATTTGTGCTTTAAAATCTACCTGTGTCCACAGTTCAGTTAGTATCAGTGAAGAAAATTGAGTTAATATACCAGAACTTGATTCTATTTGGAAGGCAAGCACTTTATAAACCCTCCTAGAGAAACAAAGACTGGCCTCTACTTGTTCTATGAAGTTTAGGGTGGAGCCACACCGCATACTGACTTGAATTATTACTACTGGGTTCCAACCACCAGAGAATCATTAAAATGTACAGTGGAGCACCATAGTGCCAGAGCCTTAGAATTTCATAAATCTGTGTCATAACAGAGAACACAGGACTGAAGGGAATTCATTGTGTTTCTTATGCAGATTTAGGCTTCAGTATATAATTTGAGTAGAATGAGTCCTTATCAAAATGGAGATCTAATTCTAATATGGAAATTCTGGGGCCTTCATATGGGGCTATGGGTTTATTAGGACCAGTACTCATATAAATAGAAATATATACTTTATGTATATCATATATATTTCTTTATGTGTATGATATCTATATACACACATATGCACATGCATCAGTACCCACAGACTAATCTGATAATAATATACATATAATGTAAATATATATTAATGTACATTTTATACTATGAGAAATGGCTGTATTGGCTAAAAAGCCTCTTTGGAGGAATGTTTTATGGAATGGGTATGTTGCCACATAAAACTTTGACTAGGATAATTATAATGCATTTCAATATCAAGGCAAGGCATAAATCAACACACTTTACAGTTTTGCTTTTAAAAATTCCTCTGAAAATCCTCATATGTTCAACTGGCTTTTAAGATATATGAATGTGTTTAAAAAGCTGTGTTTCATTATTGAAAATGTTGTTGGTAATTCATGGGCCTCAGCAGAGTACACATATTCATCCTGGCAAACCTAAGTGTTCTCAGTATTGCCTGTCACCCAAGAAAGAATATAAATTAAACAAAATGTACAGGCGACAAAACATGAGTGTGGAGGAGCCTGTAGGTTTTTTTATATATATTTCATTAATGTTTCAGTGTTTCTGCAGCCTCCAGATAAGCTAAGTGTCAAAATTAAATTGCTCCACTGAGTTATACTGTGAAAAAAAGTTGAGAAAAAAGGTGTGACACAGCTGATCTTACCACATTTATTTGGGGAATGCCCAGATTCTCCATTTTGAACATCCAGTTGTGAGGTGGGTCAGTGGAGTACCTCCAAATGTAAATTAAGAGCAGATTCGGGATCCCATGATGAAACTGAATTGCCACAAGTCTATGAGTCCTGATGAGATGCATCCTAGGGTTCTGAGGGAGGTGGTTGATGTTGTCTTAAAAGTCTCCTTTGAATTTGAAAATCCTGTCAGTCAGGGGAATCTCCAGTGACTGGAAAAGGGAAACATGACTCTGATTTTTAAAAAGGAAAGAAAGGAATCCCCAAGGAACTGCAGAACAGTGAGCCTCACCTCCATGCCTGGGAAAATCTAGGAGCAGATCTTCATGGAAACACTATCAAGGCACATGCAAGACAAGGAGGTGATCCTTGACAACCAGCATGGTTTTACCAAGGAAGAATCATGTGTGGCCAATCTGGTGACCTTCTATGAAGGAGTGATTGCCATGGTCTATAAGAGATGATTGACTGATGCAATCTACCTAGATTTCTGTGCTACCTTAAACATAGTCCCAAAAATCTTCCTTATCTCCAGATTGGAGAGACCTGGATTTGAAGGGTGGACTATTCAGTGGATAAGCAGATGGATGGATGGACAAATGGACGGATGGATGGATGGATGGATGGATGGATACAGACAGAGAGCTGTGGTCAATGGCTCTATGTCTAGAAAGAGGCCTGGGATGAGTGACGTCCCTCAGGGCTCTGTCTTGGGACCGGTGCTCTTCAATATCTTCAGCAATGACACAGAGTGGTATCAATTGCTCCCTCAGCAAGCTTGAAGATGGCACCAGGCTGAGCTTTGCATTTGACATAGCAAGATGGGATGTCATCCATGGTGACATGGATGGTCCAGTACTCATATAGAGCACCAATTTCTACAGTTATCCTGGTCAAAAATTCAATTATTTTCAGACCAGGTTCTAAATCTTCACTACACCAGACCTCTCATTTTAGCTTTCAAAAATTTTCCCCTTTTAAACACTAAGTTTTTATCATAGACAGCTCTATTTGTAGATCACAAGTATGTCCCATGAGAAATTATTGAGGGTCAACAAGTCCAAGTTCACCTGGGTGGGGCTGATGCCTTTCCCTGGGTCCTAAAGATGAAGAGCCAGACACGGTGTAATGGGTTAAAGTTCGCAACTGGCCAGAAACACCAAAAGATATCGTGGTTTCACATTCCCCAAATTTGTTTTGTTAAATTTAGTGTAGTGGTCTACCTTCCTACTATGGAATAGGATTAGAAGAAAGATTTTAAACTAAAGATGGAAACAGCTAGATTTATTAACACATACTAAAGGGAGAACAAAAAAACCCCATGAATCCTTTTTAAAAGCACTCCCCTCCCCCCTAGCAACAGTTTATTTTTCCACAAAACCATGTAAAGGGACAGAAAATCATAACTCTAGGTCAGTACCACTTAAAAATAGTCTTTCATTCAGTCTTTGAGAGAGACAAGTCCTTCCTGATTTTGTTCTGGTAACTTTCCACAAGAGACACAGTCTGTTTGTGGCTTCTAACTCCCACAAACGCAACCCGCCCGAGAATCTGCATTTGTGAGCTTCCCAAAATGCAGTCTTTCCCATGACTACATATGGGCCATGGACTTACACATGGGGTTTCACCTNGGCACGGCTGCCCCAGCCCGGCCCCGGGGGAGGTGGGACCTAAGCTGGGCCCCACTTCTGCCCCCACCCCTCAATGTTACCTCATGGCAGGCCTGCAGAAGAGAGAGACCTTTCCCAAAATCCCACCTGTATTTAAGCCATATGTCCCAGAGGTGTACACTTGTATCCAATTGGCCAACCTGGCTGTCAGTTTTAAAGCAGATCGCTAATTGTTTTTTTACCATTCATGCCAAACCAATACACAAGGTTAAGGGATAAAGGGTTTTTACCTCAGTATTTAATAAGGATCTTTATGGTGCACCACTTTGCCAAGGTGGATATCATTCAAATGCACGCACCTGATAGATTGCATATACAATTTTATCTACCTTAAAAATTGGCATATCTAAAAAAGATGTCCCAATGAGAGGCTTGAATGAATAGCATGATATTCCCCTATTCTGAAGAGTTCCCTTCTGGATGGGCCTAATCTTAATTTATGGGAAGTGTTCTAAAGAGGACTTTTGGTTTCCCAAGATAGCGCAGGCCTTTCCGACCCCCAACTTGGAGGCCTTTAGAATGTTTGGTCTTCTGGTCTAACAGAATATGAGGACTATGCTAAATTATCAGACATAAGGAAATACAAGTATGCATGCTAAAAGCACTGAGGATATACAAAAGGTATACAAAAGGTATATAAAAGGTACAAAAAAAGAAAAGGCAAAAAATCATCGTGGCATCAGGGCAACACCAGACATGAGTACAGACTGGGAGAGGAAACCACTGAGAATTGAGAGGAGATCTGCAGAGAAAGACTTGGGAATTCTCATGCATGAAAAGCTGGATATGAGCCAACAGTGTGGCTCACAGTCCAGAAAGCCAACTGCATCCTGGGCTGCATCAAGAGAAGAGTGGCCAACAGGTCAAAGAATTAATGTTCAAATCCTTTCAGTTCAAATCCTCAGGTAGTATAAAATGGAATAGCTTTATTGAAAAAACACTGTCTCTATAGGCTTTTTTGTTAACATGAATGTTTTGTTAATCATAATCAACTTCATAATCTTGATTACAGAAAAAAAGTATACATTTATATAGGTTAATAAGATTTAGCTATGTCTCACAAATATTTCTGAAAGTATTGAATTATTGTTTTAAGTTTTCAGAACAAATTTTGGCTGACTTGTTGAAGAAAACCTTTCCTTTTTCTTTAAAACTAGGTTTTTTCTGAGATAATGCTGTCAAAACACCTTTTTTAATCCTTCAGACAGTTTGTCTGTTTATCGCAGCATCAGACAAAAAGAACATGTCAGATTCAGGTAATCAAAAACTCGCAGAATGTTTAAGATTGGAAGATCACCTTGTCCAACCTCCCTGTTCAGTTAGGGACATCCAGACCAGGTACCCTGGACTATGTGCAGAAGATTTTGGAATATCTTTAAGGAGATTTGTCCTGGGTACAGAGAAAAAAGAGGGGTGGAGTATCTAGCAGATTTTAATTCGATACCTCTTTTTTCTGTATTTTGTATCAATGATATTGCTTTTACTGTTCATTTTTCTTATTTCATTGCTGCTTCTCTTTGTTTGGTTCTTTTTTTTTAATCAAGTAAATAATTCTTATCTTAAGTGGGAATCTCTGTTTTTGGTCTCCCTCTCACCAGGAGAAATGGTTGGAAGAAAGCAGCTCAAGTATGGTTTAATTTTCCATCTGGATTTTAAACCTGCACAAGACTGCACAAAGTTCCTGGGCAATCTGTGCACAGAGAAAAAATGTTTTCTGCAGTTCAAGAGGAACCATCTGTGTTTCAGTTTGTGCCAGTTACCTCTGGACCTGTCACTGGGGAGCACCAAAGTGCGCCTGGTTCCATCATCTTTTGTGTATTCAGGTATTTATAGACATTGATTGATAAGATCCCCGAGCCTTCTTGTCTCCTGGCTAAGTAGCCACAGCTCTCTCAGCCTTTCTTCACAAGAAAAATCCTTTAGTCTCTTCATCATCTTTGTTGCTCTTCACTGGACTCTCTCTAGGATGTTCAAGCTTCCCTTGTCCTGGGGAGTCCAGAGCTGGACCCAGAAGTCAGGTGTGGTCTGACCAGTGCTGAGAAGATGGAAAGAATCACCTCCCTTGATCTGCTGGAAATATTTTGTCCAATGAAGCCCAGGAGATCATTGACTTATCATGTAAAGGCACATTGTTACCACATGTAAAGATGCATCTGGACTTATCCTGGAGCAAGCCAAGTTACAGACATACATAGGTTAGTCTAACTTGAAATATCAATATTTGCATATTTATCAGCATAGATATTTGAGAAATCTCCTAGAGGAGGTTTTAGTTCGAAATATTAGTTATTAAATGACTGCTGATTGAAACTGAATATTCAAATATCATTTAACTGATACTGTTTCCTTTCTTTGATTTCTTTGATGTTTGAAGTTATACAAGAACATTATAAAAGGACAGAGAAAGTCTATTATGGGAAGATAACAGGAAAATGAGTAGAAAAAATGTATCTTACAGAGATATCTTTATCTAAATAATTTCTAAAGATATCTGATTTAAGGTGTTTTCTTAGTTATGCACCATTTTTTATAATATAAACTAAATTTAACCATTTAATTTAACATAAAATTAGTCGGAGATAGAGGACTGCTTTTGTCACATTATACACTTGCTTTTTCTTACACATAGAGCTCAGCTTTTGGAAAATGTTGAGACTAATCTAGGAGGCCAGAAATGGCCTAACTGGTAATTGCTTTTAGGACCCATACTTAGAGCAGTCAGAGGTAGTTGAGAGCTTGATTTGATCCATGTTGCACAAAAATGGAGACAAGGCCTGCCTCAGAGAGGTGCAATCTAAATGAAAATGACAGACAACAAGCTGCATGCACATAGTAAGCATCAAAATGCCTTGGTGTCAGGGTCAGTATTACAGTTCAAAGTCCAATTATAAATTATTGTTTGTAGCCACTTTCCAAGCAAGCAGTACGGAAAACTAATTTATACTTCATTACTTCCTACTGTTTATGGATCTACCTCTGATTAAACACAAAGCTGTTTTCAGGTTATCTATTTTATTATTTTTTAATCTTGTGAATAGGGTTATTTGTTTATACGTAACATGCAATTAGATGTCAGATGGTATTTACAATCAGAGTTGGTTGAACAGATTGCACTTAGAATTTCATGAAGATGGTGACATGATTTAGGCTTCATATTAGACCTACTTATTGCTTAAACCTGCAGAATACTTGAAAGATAATTAGGAGAATAGAAATAATTTTGATAGAAGTTTGAACACTTCTTTTTCTTTACAATTTGTAGACATAATCTAGACAAACCAGAACTAGGAAAGAATCCTCACACAAGCTTATGTAATTGGAGATCCTTGATCACTTTAAAGAATGATTTACAGTGATAGATTGCAGAATATAATAAATAAATTAAGTGAATATGAAAGAACAGCTAGTTGTAACTGAAATTTTCTTCTTTTCACTTTAGTGAGTTTTCTTACAAACAGGTTCTTTCAAGTGAACTGTGTTAGTAAAAAGCCAATTATTCTTGAAAAACTTCTAAAGTTTCAAAAATTATTGTGATTTAAAGTAAATTTTCCTCTATTTATTTAAACATTGTTTGTAATTGTAGTAATTTTTGTTCCGTGAAACACTTACAGAAGTCATCTCAATTTGGTGGTATTATCCCTTCAGCCCACAATAGCTATAAGAAGATGTGCAAAAGATTAACCAAATTATTAACTTTTTTTTCACTGATGATTATGACTTAGAAAATTTGTTTGGATAAAGTTGCTACACTAAATAGTTTATAAGAACTAAAGTAGTTTTGAATATAACAAGAGAATTTTGCTTTTCTTTAATATTAATTTTAATATTCAGGAAAAGGACAAGATTTTAAGTTACAGATATCACACATAACTGATTTTTGGTTGACAGTTTAGAGAAAAATACTATTTTTCTGTTAATAGGAAGAGTTAAAAAAATATAAGATCTATTGAATGCATAATGTATCTAGCAGTATCCCCACTGAATTAGGACATCCTGCGAAGGTACACCATGAACAGGAACACTTGTACAGTCCATGAGGGTAGCATATGAGATCCTGTGTGACTTCTTGTTGTTATCTAAAGCTATTTCTCCTAAGAATAAGTAAAACTGTCAAGCAAGTTTCTCAATATACTTTCCTAGAGCTTTTAAAATCTATGGTTGAAATTTCAAGATGAGAATCAGTGTTTTGTGTATCTTTCTGTGTTATATTTTGTTTTGATTTTGACCAATCAAAGAATATTCTATAGGAAAGCAAAAGAATCTGACAGTCAGGAATGAATAATATTTTAGCATTATGCTTGTTACCAAACTGTCTAAAAACATAATCTTCACCCATTTTAAGAAGTCCCAGAGGTGTAAAGAGAAAGCAAGACTACCCAGTCTTTCAATCAAGGCTGTCTAGAAATAGTTCTGAATATTAAGTACACATAATGAAAACATTAAGACTTCTCAATTCAAAGCGTAAACTAAAAGTAAAATATTTTTCATTTTTTAGAAGAATCTGGAGGCAATAAGACAAAATTTCAGAGAAATTGATATGATTTTGTTTTTATCAAACTAATGAGCTGAAGCTTTTTTGCCCCTGGATGCACTCTTCAAGGACGAGAAAAATATTATAATGTCAATTCTAGTAATTTAATAATTTAGTAGTTTGGAGATATAAGATCTGAGAAAAATATCTCTGTCTGAATTCTGTCCAATTTTTGCAGTGTCATTTCCACAATCACTGGTAAATTAGTAGTGGCAAGAGTTGGTGGCTGCAGGAAATAATATGGAGGGAGAGAGTTCTTTATAGACCGGTAGGATGGCCTTGTTCCTAATCCTTTTGCTCTTCAGTGCAGAATCATGAAAGAAGTTTCCTTGTATTATTTAATATATTTATGATCTTGAAATCATCCTGATGAAAAACTATTTTAACACTAATAATTTTTTGAGACAGAACATCAAAATAATTCTAAAGTCTCATTATCTACATTAATAAGGTAATTTTGACAGCATCACTAAACCCAAAAGAAATTAAAGTACTAACGATCTATGATCTAATGGAGTTCTATTTCTAACAGAAAACAATAAATACCCAAACAAACAGGAACAAGAAAATATAAAACAAAACCCCCATATACATGCTCTATATTGTGATTCTTTGACTTCTGATTTGAAACACAAGCCTTTATATACTTTTATCTACTTTTCATTTACCATTTGTATGTCTGGATTTCATTTTTCATATAGCATTTGGAAATGCTATTAGCAACTGATGATAAAGGCTAAATACAGAGGATAAAGAATAATTGTCAGTGTTTAAAGTAAACAGATACATCCCTTTCCTCTGAGGAATCTGCTGCTGCAGTGAATACTGATATATCTTTTGACATTGAACATACTGAGTTAGGTGTAATTTAGATCAAGACAGCAGATTACAAGGTCAAAAGCTATCTACTCAAGATAAATCTTTTGTCATCATACAGAACATAAAATCCTTGATATAGAAATTCAGTAACAGAATAAGCAGAGTATCATTGTTCTTTTTCATTTTAAATTTACATTTGAGAGGGGTGATAGTTATGATTTAACTTGAGACATAAGGCAACAGAATCAAATAGCAAAGCCGAGCTGTAACTCTTCTAACGCCTTTATATCCCAATCCATCCAAATGCGGCTGAGTGGACACGCATGCTAAAAGCAAATGTTCCATAAAGCATTCCCAGTGGACCTGAATATGGTCACAGCCTCAACAACAAGGTTCAGATTGTCAGACTAGGCACCTGTTCTATTCCTTGCCGTGGAGAAAGGGAGGTTTGGCAGCTTGCTCTGAGGGTAGGAAAAACTACAAAGACAATATTCCTAGCAGCTCCAACAGGAATGATAAGTCCCACTCCCACTCTTTGTAACAGTCTGTGAAAGTCTCCATGTATCTACCAGCTTGTGGTGTATCTGTTTCTGCAGGATTCTGAAATCTGTTTTCTTGGTCACTATTTTTTAAAAAGAAAAACTCAGAAAAAACCTGATTTTTTAATATATCTATGAAAACAATTAGATTCAAAAATGTCTGTTACAATACATGCTACAGCTTTCTTTCTGAATATATAAATATCAGATCTCCACTGTCCTTTTTATAACCAAGAGGCTCAAAGGTATTGTGCGCTCATTAAGGAGAAATCAGATTTCACACCAGTAAGTGTAGACAGAGAAGAAACTGCAACACCAAAAATTGTATCTGTAGCTATGCAACTACTGAAGAATTTCTCACAGAAATGATGAAATGTAGCTCCGAAGTAATAAAAGAATATTTTTTTCTGTACAAGTAAATCTCAAAAAGCAACCCAGAAAAAACACAGTTAAGAAACTAAACACAAGCAGGTCACAAAACTATAGCACATAATAATTGTAAGCTAGTACGTTGTGGCATTAAGTAACACCAGAAGAATTTCTAGCAAAAACTGTACAAGAGCTTCCGTAATCCTATCACCTGGCCAGAAAGAGAGGGGGAAAACAGCACTCATATTTCACTAGGGCTTCAAAAGTCAGATTCTAAAGGCAGAACCACGAGAAATAAACCACACTGGTACGTCACTCACCATCTACATTATATTTAGTCCTGACTGAAAATGAAGATGATTGAAACATGTTTAAAAGATTTGTCCTTAAGTTACTGTGAAGCCACAAGGAAGGAAGATAAAAATGATATTTTGGTATAAAATGCATGAAAATCCATCTTTAGAGCAGTCTCACAGAGCAGGCAACAAAAAGATCTTTTATTAAAAATTATCTCGTCAATATAAAAATAAAAATTAGAATTAATACAATGCTAAATAATTAAAATTTAAACACTGTTAAATGAACGAAATCCACCAAGTCAGGCAGCAAATTCTTCTAGATGCTGAGGCACAGATTTAGCCACAAACTGGAGACACATGAAGAAAGAATAGTCATGTAATTGTGGAAATTTAAAATGGCCACAGACACCAGAATATTTTATTTAACTTAGATCTAGAATCATTGACTTGACTGCTGAGTCTGCTAGCAAAAGCGCTAGCTGACATCAATCACAGTTTTAACGGTTAAATTCCCCTTTTTTTTATTAGTTTTCTGATCCTTGTTAGTTGTATTCCCCTTACTACTCACATCTGCATTAAGAAATATCTTTAGGTTTTAAACTTTACATATTTTATCTATTTGGATTTATGGTTGTTTGCAACTGCCCTGATAATTTCTTATGTCTTTTATAGCTTGCAGTGGAGACAATCCAGTAGAGTTTGCCTTAGTCCAGGTAAAGTTTCATTTTTGTTGTAGAATGCAAGCAGGCTTGCCAGGTGATTTCTGAAGGTGGAGAGAGTTACAAGCAAGAGACTGAAATAAAGCTTTTGCAATCACTAGGAAATCAGACCAAGGAGTACTCTTTTTTGTTGGATTTCTACCTTTCTATATGTGGTTTTGCATTAAACAACTAAAAAAAAAGAGGTTTTAACTGTTTCTAATTAAGCAGGCCATTGACAGTTTCTTTCAACATCAAGAGTCTCAGGGTCTGACGGAGCATCAGATGACAATCGGGAATGTTTCATCTCCCATTCATGTCTAAACCCAAACCAAAACCAGAGTACATTGCTTGTGGTAACACAGATACAGACAAAACTATCTATAGTAAACCAAACTTCTTCCAGCAGGAACAGACGCAGAAATTTATATGGTATGGGTAGAAGGAATAGATTAGATTGTATTATGACACTTTTTCTAATTCTTAGTTGTAACCTTAGACTTCTGATTCCCATTAGAGTATCAATTTGCTAATTTCTACTGGTTCTCCAGTGACAAGTTTACTCTACTCATCACAGATTTATGCACTATATTTACTAGTACCATCTGTTGGCAAAAATAAGGCATAGATTTACCAAACAAATAAACATTAATATCTAAAACAATTTAGTGACATGGAAAATGTGTTACAACCTAGAAACGTTAATGGTTTTTTCGCTTTTGTTTTCTGTGATATTCTCTCTGCCTCCAAGGTTTCTGTGGACAGAAATTATCTAAAACTCTCCCGTGGTAGGATTTAAACCCAATATATGGCAAAGCAGCTGATGGACTGGTGCTCTTGACAAGCCTGAGAAGACTTCTTAATTTTCTCTCTCAGATTAAATAAGATTATATGCTTAAATGCCATCAGAACTTGAGATTTCCTGCACACTTTGATATTAAACTCTCATGGATTATAAAAGACAAAGAATTTTAATATGAAAGTACCATAATTCTGAGGAAGGAAGGAAGGGAGGAAGAATTCTGACCTTCATCTGAAGTATTA
>WBMY01013084.1:366978-379109 GCA_013397315.1 Donacobius atricapilla | reverse complement strand
AAGGAAGGAAGGAAGGAAGGAAGGAAGGAAGGAAGGAAGGAAGGAAGGAAGGGAGGAAGTTTTCTGACCTTCATCTGAAGTTTTATGTTTCAGGGTAACAAAAAACAATCTTCTGTCCAGAAACTCCACAATATATGTCTGTATGATAGAGACAAATTTTCCAGATGTCAGGAAAGAGCAGTATTTCCCTCCATTTTGTATTTAAATTATTATGCCCTTTTTCTGGCTTGAGTAAGGACAGTCAGGACAAAGCTGTTAGAGATAGCATTTTCAAATCTAACTCAGATTGAACCCTTTTAAAAGTTAGGTGTTTCCTTTGGTTTGCACAAATGAGCCACTCTTGCAGCGGTGCTCTGAGCTCAAGTCTGGCATCCATCTATTTGCCTTTTGGCTGGTGAACGACTTATTTTCCACCATAGCACTACATTATACTCTGCACACAGGAAAAACTCAACAACTTAAGAACATAACAAAAATCCCTAACTTGCAGAGATTTCTTCTACCATACAATTACACTCTTCTGTTTTAAAGAAAAAATATGTTAATAAATTCTCTACCCTCTAGCCTTTCTTTAGTGAGGTTCACTGAGGTCTAGCAGACTTCAGTGTAATACTAGTAATTTCCTTAATGCTGTATATTTTTAATCAAAAAGTTAACTGCTAATGTGATAGAAATATTAGCAAGTTACAGCTTGCATCTTCAGATTTATTATTACTGTACCCTATTATAATATTTTTTTCTCAGAAATTCATGATTTTTCTTCTCTCCACTGACATTTCAAGATATTTGCAAGATAAAGGAAAAAAAAAAGACAAAACAGTCTGTACTGATTCAGAAAAATATATCCTAACCTTCTATTAAATTGAAGGTTATTATACTGGCTTTAATTTCTGTCTCTCCACTACCATTTAGGGGTCTATTACTTAACATATTACTTGTATTATACAACTATTAAATGTGTAGGTATAGTTCATGAGCATATTTTTTGTGTACGTGTATACTCCTTTGTGGGTTTTATTCTTATGCAAATGCCAGTCCTGCAGATAGAACATACCTCCCTGCACATGCAATTTTGATTTATTTGATTACTTTTGCTAGCCTCCAGCTATTCATATTCCAAGTACCTATTAGCTTTCCTTGACTGAGGATATTAAGAAACAAATGTTTGTATATGATTAGTCTTTCAAAATATAAAATCCATCATAAAATAATATAAAAGGGGGTTTTTTTTCAGTTTTTTTGTTGTTTTTTTTTCCTGTGATGGAAGAGTGGTTGATTCTTTTAAAAGATTTTAGAATGGAAATTCTTTTCAATTAAAATAGAAGCCAGACCAAATAATTCAGCTAGTCTTCATCTTTTTGCTTAGCCCTTAATGTATTCCTCCTGTATTTGTATGATAAAGACTATTTATTGAGCATCACTACCCGAATTATACAGTTTGATGTTGGATCCTAAGACTGTCATCTAGTAAGTAACAAACAAAGAGTATCTGTGAGCAGCTGACCAATAAATTGGACTTCATCAAAAATTCAATACCATCCAGAAAAGAATTGGGATATTGCTGGCTTCAATTTATGGAAAAGGATTTTCACAGACAGTGTGCCAATCATGCAAAAGGATGGTTGAAAATAACTGTTGGATTGGCATATTAATGATCACAGGAGACCAATGTAAATGTCATGAACTATTGGGAAAGAATAAACTGAGCACTACTACGAGTCCTCATGTGTTCCCAGTATGCACAGATAAAAATTTTATCACAACAAACAGCATGGTAGTTTGCATGAATTATTAAATCACATGCATACAGGAGGGTTTGTAATTAAACAGAAAGACTTACTGAGGATTATAGTATCTGACAATGTCTAGAGCATGCAAAGTCCAGCTATAAGTCAAGAGACTAGCATATATGATGGCTTTTAATTTGTACAACAATTTGTGAGTTATTATTTATAACATTTTTTGGATATTGCCAAAGAGGAGACAAAATGTACAATTAGTCTTTCTGTATGCATATGTCAAACATTAATAAAAAGTATTAAGCACATAGAATTAGTTATATGCAATCACCTTTATCTGTCACAATAATAATAACTCCATTATAATAAGCTATTTAATGCAGAAATTTAGTTTAAATTGACTATGTTGTCCTTTATGCATTATTATGCATGAGCCCTTCTAATATGCCTTCTGTTTTACATTTTTAGCATCAGAATCACATGCTTGAAACTCTCAAGGGCTTATTTTGTATTTCAGTGATGAACTATTCAGCCTTAAGGTACTTAATTCATATTATAAGGCCTGTGACATTTAGAATAATACTGGAGGTTCCTTTTCACCCCATTATGTACACAAAGCCTTGTAGTATGCTAATGAGTGCAGAAGGTCAGTAACTCTCCTATTTTATTGCCCTCTACCCATAGAGAAAATAAAGAATGCACTTTGTAGAAACAAGTAAAAATTTTCAATTATGTTTTCCTTTCATAACCTGAAGTACAGGGAGACATCAAATAGCTTTATATTAACTCTCTTCTTCCCTCCTTATTTTACCTACTATAATGGGTTAAGTTCCATTATTCTTCTCCCCTGGTTTGAGAAAATGTTGAACATGTTAAATAGTTGATTTCTGTTACTTTATTTTAAAAAAAGGAGCAAGTACACAGAGGTACAAAAGAAACTAGCCCTGAAATTCTCAGCGTGAAACTCCCAAAGTGAAGAAAGTTTTTCATCCCTTTCTTAAGTGCCTGAGCCCCAGTACTTATACAGTGAAGTGCAGTTTGAGCAGTCTAGTTTGACAATAGTCCAAGGTAGTTAGCTTTGTCAGGATTGGAGAGTTTCTGCAGCATATTACAGAATCACAGAATCACATATGCAGCACAACCATGTGCATGAAGAATTGAATCATTCTAGTCTGAGCTAGCTATGAGTCAAGCGCATAGGAGGATTCCAGCAAGTTCTTCACTTGTGTCTATGCCTATATAAAAACTTGGGGTTTTTCCACGGAAAATACTGACTACTCTATTTTATACATTTTATACATTAAATTGGTTTGAGATGTTTTTGAATAATCATTTATTTAATATTTCACACAAAATCAATTACTTGCATTATATGTTTTTTATCATTTTGGTATGCAAACTTATACTCCATTTTTAAAGCAATTTTTAAAACTTTGCAAAGTTGCCTTCATATACCAATTGTGCAAGTCTCTAGGCCAGTATAGTATTAGAAGTCTTAATGGCACTTGCAATGTCCTAAAAAATTCAGAATCAAGCTCAACAGGACAACACAAACTTTACAATAGATAAATTTCTATCTGATACTGAATAGCATTTAGATGTAATCTAACTGCAGCTAAACTGTGGTTACCACTATAAATATAAAGAAATGAATCAAAAGAGAAGTTTTTCCAGGTTTCTTTTAGGGTTTTGCTTCCGTACTTATTACAGACAAGTAGTGGCCATGACATAGAATCATAGAATCAATCATTCAATGACTTGCAGTGGAAGGGACCTTAAAGTTCAGCCAGTTCCAACCCCATTGCCATGGGCAGGGACACCTTCCACTAGACCAGGTTGATCCAAGGTCCCCACCTAACCTGGCCTTGAAAATTTCCAGGGATGGGGCATCCACCATTTCTCTGGACAGCCTGCTCCATTGCCTCACCATCCTCAGACTGAAGAATTTCTAATACTGATCTAAAACTACTCTCTGCCAATTTAAAACTGTTACTCCTTTCCCTACTCTTACATGCCCTTGTGAAAAGTCTCTCTCTGGCTTTCTTCTACTCCACCTTTAGCTAGTTGATGCCTGCTATAAAGGTCTCCCCAGAGTTTACTCTTTTCCAGGCTGAACAACCCCAATGCTCTAGGACTGTCTTCATAGTAGAGATGCTCCAGCCCTGTAGCAGTGTGTTTTATAATCTGTGTTGTATGTTAATTTGTGGTTCAGACCATGTACCCCCATTGTTATACAAAATTTGGTTGTACCCCTTCATTCCTCCCCCCTCCCACAGTCATGTATCCTTTCCCTACTCCCCTCCTCCAGGGACATGTCTGTCAGCCCAGGGGTCCGTCCCCGCTGCTGGAAAGCTCCTTGAAGGGTGTTGAGTGATGGGCTGTAGCCAGAGGGGTCCCCCTCCCTTTCAAGGAGGTTGGCCCCCGAGGGTGTCCCTCACCCCTCGGGCTACTCCCTGCTTTTCCCTGGTTGGTCAATCCCTCATCTCCTTCCCTTCCTCCCACCTGAGCATAAAAGTTACTGTCCTTCCTCTGTTCTTGGCTCTGCCATGGAAAGACCTTGAGGTGAGGAGGTCCTGTCAGGGGCCCAATAAACTCGTGTGCCAATCCCTCTGCAGAGCCCCCCTTTCTCCTCGCCTCTGTCACTAGCACACGCCCTGGGGCCAGTGCCTTGAGTTGGGTGCGCTGAGGAGCCCCCAGGATCAGCCCGATCTGCGTGGCAGACGGAGCTGTACCTGCTGCTGCCCAGTGCCAGGGTTAGCCCGGGCTGGCAGAGTGGGCACTCTGAGAGGCAACAGCAACACAGCCCTCTATCTTCATGGCCCTCTTCTGGACCATGCTCCAACGTATCCTTGCGCTCCTTAAGTTGGAGGCTCCATGACTCCTGGTGGGGTCTCATAAAAGCGGAGAAGAGGGACAGAATCACCTCTGTTGACCTGAAGGCCAAATTTGACAGGCATTATTTGCAGTTAGTGAAACCATGTTGGCTCCTGTCATCATTTTCAATGTGTCTCGGCATAGACCCCAGGAAGATCTGTTCTGTGATCTTCCCTGACACCAAGGTAAGACTGACTGGTTTGTAGTCCCCAGGTCTTTCTTTCTTCCTTTTTTAAAAATGGGAATTTTATTTCCCCTTTCCCAGACTGCCACAACTTCTCAAATATGATGGATAGTGCCTTAGTCACGTCGTCTGCCAGTTCCATCAGGGAACTGATGCTGATGCATCACACCAAGTCCCATTAGGGGACTGCTTAGATGGTCTCAGTCTTCTCCTAACAGTGGTGTACTGTGACAGACTTCTGCTATAATGTCATTTGTCCCAGCCCTCTCTTTGATCTTGACCATAAGCTCTCAGTTCATACTTCACCCACCCCCAGACAGAGGTCCATGATTCCATTTGGTCATTGATGAAGAGGGCAACACTCCCTCCTTGTCTCCCTTGATTGTCTTAAGGAAATTTTACATCTAGCTCTGCTTACTGATGCCGCAATGAAATTAATGTTCTGTCTTTCTGTACACTAATTTTTCTTTTTTCTCCTGCTCTGTGATATCTGTTCAGCTCAGACTTAACTCTGAACTGCCTTTTGTTATTAGATTGGGAGGAGCTTGGCATAAGAAAGCTTCAGCTTTTTGGACATCTGAAGTGCACTGGAATTCAATAACAGCACATTTTCTCTCTTGTTCACAACCCCAAAACTTGGACATGACGCTTTACTTAAAAGATAGTAGTTTCAAATAACTTTTCTCTTTGACAAAAAGCCTCATGCAGTGAGCAAAGGTGATTACTTTTAATTTTTCAGTGTTGCATTGAATTGTGTGGAACTTTTTTATTTTTTATTTTGCGTATTTATACCACAAAACCTATAACTAGAAGCTATATCTGAAGTCAAGAACAATTATTTATTTCAGTAATAATTTATTAAAATGCAGGAGCTTTTAAACTATAATACTATTTCCTTCTGAGGAATAAAACAACTCAACACCCATTTATGTTTTCCTTTAAAAATAGAACTACTTCAGACCCATGTATTTTGCAATGTTAAGGGGTTAATTGTGCTACTGCAATCAAATCAAGTATAAATGAAGAACTGAAGAAGAAATCTTTATCTGCCTGGGTTTATAGGATTTTTTAAAGCAAAGAGTTTATGCTCTTGAATAAAATATCTGTCTCACACAGACAAGAAAAAATCTATACAGAAGTTAAAAGATAAATGTTAGATATCTAGGGAAAAAAGATGCTTAGTTTGACAGGCGACTATTTAAAATATTATTGTGAATTTTCTTATGTATTTTGATGCAATTTTTCCCCACAATTTTAATTGTATAGGAAAAAGGTTGTTTTCATTGTTTACCCACTTATTTGGAATCTGACACTAAAGTAACTCAGAAAAAAAGCTTTTTGAGTAGTGTCCTTACACTTCGCTAAGCAGCATCCACTAGTATCCAAAAAAGTCCCTGCTGAAATAGAAATTAATATCCAGTAGCTGAAAACTGAGATTACTTCATGCAAGTATTCAACGATAACATAATCTTAAAAAACAAGATCTTCAGAGAAATCTTACACGTTATGCGCTCACTTATTTGTTGGGCATTTGCTTTTCATTAATTAACACATTGCAAGTATTTTTGTGGTCATTTCCATGCTTCAGCACCCACACATGTGTTAACATAGGAAGGTAAATATCTGACACTTCAGTGAGTCCTGGAACTTGGGTACTGAATGTTTTTTTTCTTTCAATGAGTGGAGAAGAGTTCTTCAGTATGAAGCATTCAAACCATCCAACTAATTCTGACTCTAAATTGGATTATGTAGCTAAGTAGCTAGAGAACAGGTATTTCTGATTTTTCACGGCAGTGTCTCTCTCAGAATGTGTGGCTTCATGTTATACTTCAGACTTCTAGATCTTCATCTCAAATGATGGATTCCCTTTTAACATACCTGGATACTTAACCATGTCAGATTTTCAGAACATTTTCATGGCATTCTTCTCACCGTATCTTCTACATTTTCCATCCAGTTCAGTCCTACATTTAACAAATTTGGTATGCTTTTTCTGGGCACACAAGTACTTTCCCCACTTCTGACATCACTGATAAAAGACAAGTCTAGGAAAGTGGTACGATTTTTAAGAAAAGGCAGTACCAGCCTTACAGTTAAAATACCTCACCATTCTCTTGTGTGTTATATATATATATCATAGAATATAGTCCCTCTCTGTTCTGTTACTGAGTCTGGAATAACCATGATCATCAGAGGGGAATTTTTGCTTGGTGTTGTCTATCATTATAAGCAGGTCAGTGTCTCACAAATTACATTCATTAAGCTTTGAATGTGTTGTTGGTGCAAGAAGTAGTCATGAAGCCGCATCCAGAAAATTACAAAAAAATATAATACAGAGAAATCAGCTAAAGGTGTAGAAACCATGGCAAATCCCCACCCTTACTTCTTCCCTCTTTAAAAGCCCTCCCTGAGAAATGGATGGGCTGCAAATACTCCAGCTAAAAGCTTTTCTTAAGAAAGTCAAGACTTTTTTTTTTTTACAAGACAGCAATAAATGCATGTCCTGGTTTTATTTTACTACTTCATGAATTAAAGTAATCACAAAGAATGATTGTTTTAAGGAAAGCAAAAGAAAAAATGGTGACCCTTGCTCCTTCCTTTATCTTGGCCACTAACTAGGCATTTATCAGCATGAACTTTAACATTCATAACTGTGTTATGTCTTGAAAGAAAATTTTTAATCAATACTAATAGATCTCTATGCTGAATCAGAACTTTTTCAGGTAGGAATTCTTACTTGTTCCTAGTTTGGTATTAAGGTATTTTCTCTTGTTTTTTTCACTACCCAGGCAGAGCATTGATAATTTAACTAAAGGCTGATTAATCACATCTCCATGGTAGCAATGTGAAGAAGTCAGGAAGGAGAAATATAGGATCAAGTAAAAATAAGAGAAAAAATACAAAACAAGCAAACAAACAAACAAACAAACAAATATCACAAGCCCCAAATCCCCAAACTCCCAAACCCAGACCCATCAAGAGTAAAAAGTGAAGGTAACCATATCCAGAGATCCATACCTCCTATGCACCTGTGAGATGTAATAGATAACAGGTTTCTAGCAGATTTTCAGCTCATGAAAAGAGCTAGGAGACTTGACCTGACTAAGTAGCTTAGGTAAACTTGGCTGAAGCTCCATGTTGCTGACACAATCATTATGTGTATTGTGGATCATATCTCTATATAAAGGGGAAAAAAAGGACAACATCCCAGAGAGAGATAGGGAAATTTTCTAGGGCATCTGCAGGAACAACAAGACCAACCACTTTGTGTGACCAACAATTATCTCCTGGTCAGGTCTCAATGCAAGGCTGCAAAAAGACAGATTTGGACCCAGCAGTCTGCAGAAGTAAATGAAATAGTAGAAAACTACTAACAGTTACAAGACTTTGAAAGGACAGAGAACTACTCTGAGCAACAGCTTTCAGAGAAGTTGTGTATGAAATCAAAAGACAAGTCAGATCCACAGACCTCTAGATCCCTAGGACCATGGTGTTTTCCCACCTAAATGATTCTGTGATGCGGAAAACAACCACCATAAAACAGCAAAAGACCATAACATTGTGAATGTGGGTATGAACACGATGTGTTTCAAAATGTTGTCAGTGAAGAGAGAACAGGCTCACACTATAAAATGAATTTCCTACCAACATCACAGCTCTCCCTCACTTTCTTGCCTTGAGTCACCACAGGGCTGGGAAGAAGCTGTCTTTCCCATCAATCCATTACAAGATACCCTGAGGCAGCTTTCTTACGTCAAAGAAAATCAGGATTCCTCTTTTTCAAACATTTTCACTTCGATCCTTTGTCCCATACAATTTTAAAATGTAATATTTTTTTTTTTTATCAGATGATAGAAACATGATCAGTTCTCTTCTTCCTGTCTCTTGATTTCTTTTAATTCAAAAGGCTAGATTTCAATGTCGCAAAAGGTATTCACCCTTTGGCACAGATTGGAAAGTCTCCTGTGTGCATTGCCTGCAGGCTAAACTAAATTCAAGTAAATGGATTTCTTCATAGCCGAAACCAAAAAAGGTAGACAATGTGAGAAGGCGAGAGTTAGACACTTAGCTTGTAGTGATTAAACCACACCTATCTGTGTGGGAAATAAATTATAGAGCTCAGAATAACTTTTTGTCTAGAAAACAGCATAACTACCAGGATGTAGATCCCAAATGAATTTTGGAAATGAGGTAATCATATCTTGGGATGTAGTTTTGCCATCTTTCACATGCTTTAGGAAACCACTGCTTTTAACTGTATGTAAAATAACTAAATTATGATGTGACAATGGGAGAACAGGAGTGGGCAGTACTCAATTAAGAGAGTTAACAGCAGTCTGGAGTCTGATTATAAGGATTTTGGATGATAAGAGGTCAGTCTGTGTTTATCCAGATTGCTATACAGTTTTTGTGGGATGTACTGAATGACTCCATTTTTGTGAACAAAACCAGTGAGAGCTAAATAGGGTTCTGGTATGGCAAAAAGCGAAGTGTGGAGAAATCCTGAAAATTGCAAGATCCATAGCGGTTTCAGCTGGATAGGGAGCAGCCCATCAAAAAGGAGACCACCCAGCTTAGCTCTTAAATAACTACATAGACTCCTTCACTCAGTTGGCTATCTTAGCAGAGGAAAAAGAAGTAGAACAAGAGGAAGAGAAATGGGGTTATCTGTTGGAATGGCTGCAAGTGAAATGTGGCCACTCCAGAATGAGACTTGTTGAAAGGGGTAAGTAGAGCACGGCTGGTCACCCAAAAGGCATATGAAACATTTATCTCTGCCTGAGGCCAATTCCACACCAGACTGGAGAAACACCCCCTGGAAGATACCCCCTCTCTTATGGCAGGAAAAGGGTTATGGGAAACTTGGCAGGTTGACTACATTGGTCCTTTTGGCAAATCAGAAGGAAAATAATGTGTGTAGGAGTTGAAATAGTCTCAGGTCTGGTGGAGGCTGAAGCAGTAGCATGGTTCACAGGGGACAGTACAGTGAAAGGGTTATGGTGCAGTTTCCTGTCTAAAGCAAAATCAATACTATGAGATAATGGCAGTCACTTCACAGCAGGAATAGTCCAAGAACAGGCAAAAACTAGAGGAATGCTGCGGCTGTTCAACCCCCCCTACTATCCACAAATCAGTTGGATAATATACAGGACAAATGGTCACCTAAACCAGTTTTGGAGACCTCAGGATCCAAAGTGAGCTGATCAATTTGGGGAGATTATGACCAAAGTCGTTGACCAAAATGGAGTAAATGGATGTCCATGACTTGTGTAATTTTGACCTAAGTCACCTACTATCTCTTCTGGCAACAAAGTGATTGAGAATTCCCAGAACTCTTTACATTTTCCACATCAGCCAATATTGATAAACTTTCCAACTACTGGGTTATAGAAGTGCAATATAAGTTGTTGTCCCTCATTGTTTTAAGAAGAATAGAAAATTCTCATTTTCTGAAGATTAGTCCTCAAAATAAATCATGTTCCTTGCTGGACTGCTTTTATTGACACAGTAGGTGGTGGCTTTTATCTTCTTGAATTTTTTAAATACATGCTAAGCAAAGTTGTCCTGGTGTGTATCCTGACAGCTGCTTTAATGGTCAGTTTAACCTTTGCTGACAGAAAGACAAAGTACTGCTTCTTTCCTGTATAATACTCATAATATATCTAGAATTTAAAAATCAGCTGAGCATTTTGGAGAAATCACTTTCTTCTTTTTTATTTGTTTAGTTTGCATTGTAATTATCTATCTTAAATTGCAATTTTATTATTTAAATAATTCCAAATTAAGCACATTCTGGCCTTAAAAAAGAGAGGGAAATAAGAGGGTTTAATTAAATTGCATTGGAAATTAAATTAAACATAAAGAATAACTTCATTCATGATCAATTCAAAGTTCTTGGTATAGTGGTCATATAATTGTAAATTCTAATAACTAATATTCTGACATGTAAAAGAACACTAATTTCTAGCTATCTAATCCTGCTTATTGCAGTCTTTGATGTGATCAATACTACAAATGCATCATTTGCCACACTAGAGTTAATGTAACTGTTAATATTACTTTGGTACAATTCATGGATAGATCTAAAATCAAAATAAAAATTTAATTTGATATTTTTTAATCTTTTTTAATAATTGTAGATATGTATGTTTTTCAATATTATTTATAATGTAAAGAGTGCTATCTGGACTTCATTTTCTGTCTTTTACATACATTGTTTATTGGTTTAAAAAGATGAACACCTGAATAATATTTCTAATTTTGAAAGTAATTTCTGTCAGGATAAGTTATGGCTTTATTAGCCCAACAGAAAGAAGGAAAGAAGGAAGGAGAGAAAGATAGAAGGATGGATGGAAGGACAGATGGAAGGAAGAAAGGAAAGANAGAAGAGGGAAGAAATGGGAATAAATTACTAAGGAAAATGCTTAGGAAGGAAGGAAGGAAGGAAGGAAGGAAGGAAGGAAGGAAGGAAAGAAGGAAATGAAAGAAAGAAAGAAAATGAAAGAAAGAAAATGAATTATGGTTCCACACTGTTAGCTGCTAGTAATAGACCTTTGAGGTAATGCTTCAAAATCCTCTGAACCTTCTCATATCTAAAATTATTGCTATTGATATTATTAATATTGGTAGCAGTGAAATGCACCTTAGTCATTTGATGCCTGATTGTAAAAGCTTTTTGCCATTATGGTTATTGCTGTCATCATGTGCTACTTCAGACTGAACAAGTCATATCTCTGTCATCACTAATGGTCCATTATTAATACATATCCTCAATCATTGATAAATTCAGCTGAATAATTGTCAAGCTCTACCTCAGATTTTTCTGCAGTCTCTGGGGCTGTGATAGTATGCCTATGCTAACATAGGCTTGCATTCAGTATGAAGAACTTTTTGATATAGACTTGCAGCACTCTAGCATGCTCATCAGTGTCTGTATTTGCAATGCCTTGATATGTAGTCCAAAGAGTCATTCGGGTTCGTTAGGAGACAGGACTCAGAGTGGCTCTTGTCATTTTGCTTAATAAATAAGCCTTGTAGAAAACTGCACTTCATTACCCTACATAGCATTTTGAATCTTCCTTACTTTGCCGTGTGACTGTCCCGTACCTATTGTCTATCGTTTAGCTGCTACAGGCACACCACATGATCAGACTGACAGCTCCAATAGCGAGCCACGTGTAAAACTGAAGTTGCTGCTGCTTTTAATAGTGATATTACTTAGAAGATATTAACATGATCTTGCCATGTCTGACTCATCATCTAACCTGAGTCAGAAAAATAATTTCCAAGCAGAGAAATCTCACAATTCTTTTCATCTGGAAAAAAAAAAAAAA
>WBMY01013084.1:341197-366973 GCA_013397315.1 Donacobius atricapilla | reverse complement strand
AAAAAAAAAAAAAGGAAAAAGAGGAATCAAGAGATGTCCTGCCTGCTTGTAAAACTTCTCTTCTCTTGCCTGGGTTGAATGTTACAAGCCTCCAACTTCTTGACTCAGCAAGTTAGAACCTGTGATGTAATATTGTATCAGAACACAGGATAAAAGTCAACACGTTAGAGACGTATGACATGCTGTCCAGGGAAGGGCTACCTCAAAAATACATTTTCACACATTTTTATATGTCCCTTCAACTCAGGGGAGAAAATCAGGACCAAAGAACTCTTAAGTGATTACTTCATAACAAGGTGAAATTGGAAGCATAATTATGTATTCCTTACTACCTCTCCTATCCAGCTATTAAGGTTGCATTTTTAGTGACACATAATTAATCACTTGTGGTTTATCTTCATTCCTTTATTCCCTTAGGACACTTGTACCATCTTGTGTCTGCACTTTTGAAGTTCCCTGCAACAGTCCTGATATAAATGTTTCTGACAACTAATGCATCTTTAGCAACAATTACTCACACCTACATCCTTGTACTAGAGTCATTGAATAGGTCAATCTACAAAAGAAACCCTAACACTCTAGTTAGAGGATAGATATATGTTCATATTACACAGATAAAATATTTAGTAAAACTTTCATTGTTGTCATCTATTAGTTTCAGAAACATCAGTGGTATGTCATCAAAACTGCATTAAATATGGCTCTGCATACAGATCAGGCCTGAAACACATGGAGGTGAAATATCCTGAAAACCCCGACCCCTTACAGCAAGAACAGCCTGGCCCTTCTCTTGTGTGTTATTCAGCTACTTTCATCAATCAATGTGGAAAGCATGTTGACGGTGCCTCCTGCTCATCGTCTGAAGAACTTGGAGAGATATCTTGTGTATAGCTCTTTTGGGGGAGGTTCTCTAAAGATACTACTGCCTGCAAAGGCATGGAGTCTTACCTGCATGACCAACCCCACCCTCACACTGATGAACGTTGCTGCTGCACAACTGTTTTGAAATTTTAGTAGGATAAAAGACTACTGTATATTTTATTTTACATCTTTGACCACTGATGGCAACTGAAGTTAGGAAGTCTGATAAGATTTCATCACAGAAAAAAAAATTAAAGGAAAACTTGAGAATGAGAGCCCAAGTAGGGATTTCTTTCCAGGAAGGACTTCATCCCTGTGATAAAACAGCACTTTGAAGGCCAGAAAAAGGTGGCACTTTCTTCAGCACATTAATGAGAAACACGTAGCCCAGAATGTCCAGCAAAGCAGAGACAAAGCCTTTGTGGCAGACAATTTGCATCCGTACAGTTACGTAGTTAAAATGATGATTCTGGTTTTGGAATTTATTTCATAGTTTCTAAGAGCACTTTGCGTAGTTTGGTGCTCTCCAAAAATAAATTTTGTTTGAGAGAACGTCAACAAAAAGAAAAAAAATCACACAAAAAAAATCACAAAACCACCCGAAACAAACAAACAAATCCACCAAAACAAACAAACAAACAAACCCAACTAACCAATCAAACAAACAAAAAAAAAGCAAGAAGAAAAAAGCACATATATAATTTCATATGCTTTCTAAAGAGTCAACACAGAAAGATTGGCAGAATTTGTATCTCCATATGTGTCCCAGCAGAAGAGCTGACATCTGTCAATCCACATAGTGGGGACTTTGTAGTGTTTTGTATCATTTATCATCCCATGTTTCTTTTATTTGCTCTTCCTATTCCCTTTGATGGACTTTCACATGATTTTACTAACCCAGAAGAAAACTGTACTACTAAATGGAACAAATTTAATTTGCCAGATTATTCAATTGTGCAGAAGTCCAGCAAGAATGTAGATGAAGTTACAGACCAAGAGCTCCTTTTTTTCCTTGCCCAAATTTTGCTCAAGAGGTTTCATCTTTTATATTCATGCACAAGAACAGACTATTTTTTGAAGTTTCTTTTATAAATTAGTGTGGCAATGGTTGATTTTATCTCACCTAGGCAAGTAAAATTTATTATATTTCATTATAAGAAGTAACTGTGGGAGTTCATGTAACTGCTTGATGATGAGCTTCACAACAAAATAAAGTTTGCAATATGTTGTTGCAAGAGCCTACCTCATTTTTTAAAACTACCTTTTTTAGTGTTTGTCCAAGGTGTTCTGCTAACCTATTTTGAATTGGGTAACAAATATCTGATCTAGTGCATTTCCTCAATTTTTTTTTCTTTAGGAAAACTGGAAATTCTGCAGAAAAAAAGAAAATACTTAATCTAAAACAATCTCTCCAGGCAAGCCATATGGGAAAAAACAAAATCATAATATGCCTCAATAGTTTTAACAGAAATTATTGTCATTAGTGTCACTTCTGGCATCCTACAATAAACAAAATTTATAATTATGTACATGCATTTGTTTTTCTCTGATAAGCAAGATGCAGCATTTCTACCAAGGCTTACTGCCATTTTCATCAAAAGGATAAAGTGATTTGAGTGACAATGTTTGTATTGATTCCCTCTTTCAATACTACTCCAAAGGCTCTCACTATGAAGAATAACTTCTCTGTGGCTTTATTTATTTATTTATTTATTTATATTTTTACTATGTGTTCACTGCAGGATCCTACAATAAAAGTTATATTTTGTGGCTTGGAAAATGAACATTAACTGAGTGACAAAGTACATACAGTAACTATACGCAGAAACTCTTGTGCTTCTCTTCACCGTGAACACACAAGACTGGCATGTTTTCTTTCAGCTAGTAAAATTTTTCACTTTTGTAATTCTCCTAATTACATTTTCATAAGTCATTAAAAGCTGGAGAAACTATTAAGAAAGATATGAAACCAAAATTTGAGTTTTAAACAAAGTGTTATAGATTAGTTTTATCAGTAGATAAGCAATATGGTACACCATACTCTGCTGCTTCATATTGTCTTCAAATAATTTGGTTAGTTAGGGAATGACCATTTGAATCTGTACAAATACTCAGAATGCAGAAACTTATATATGGAAGTAATTTGGTAATTCACTTTACATTTATATATAAAGTCTTTAATTTTTATTACTATGACTCTAAAGATTTTGTGTTTTCTTTTCTGTTTTCTTATTCCCTACAACCTCTCTTTGGAAATGGTAGACTGTTCATTGCTCTGTTGGGTTTATACGTCAAGGTGGTGGTATCAGGGGACTGAAGGGATGGTCACTATGACAGACACCAAAGCCAAAGAGGAGGGAAGAGGTGCTTTAGGTCCCTGCAGCCCCTGGAGTAGCCCTTGGTGAGGCAGGCTTTGCATCCCATGGTGAAACAATTTGGAGCCGATTTCCAACTGCAGCCTGTGGAGAACCCCACAGCAGAGCTGATGGATGTGTCCTGAAGGAAGCTGTGGCCCATGGAGAAGTGTCCATGTTGGAATGGATTCTCTGGCAGAACCTGTGCCTAATGGGAAACCCACACTAGAGAAGTCTCTTAGTGAACGGCTATACTAAGGGGAGAAGATACACTATATGGAGTACCTTGTGAAGGACTGTACATTGTGGGTGGGACCCCATGCTGGAGCAAGGAAACTGTGAGAAAAAGGGAATAGCAATGAGGAATTCTTATGGACTCATCATAACCCTCATTCCCATCCCTCTGCATCATTCAGGGAATGGATGAAGTAAAGGAGATAAGAATGTTGAGCCTGGGAAGAAGGCTAGGTGGGAGAGATCTGCTTTTAAGGTTTTTGTTGTTTGTTTGCTTCTCACCATTCTACTTTATTTTTAATTGAAAACTAATTAAATTAATCTTCCCCAGGCTAAGTCTGTTTTACCATGGTGGTAATTGGCAAGTAAGTGATATTTCTGTATTTATTGTGACATTTAAATTTGCCATCTTATTTTGTCCCCTATCCTGTTGATGAGGGGGAGTAAGAGAACAATTGGGTGGACATCTAGAAGCCAGCCAAGGTCAACCCACCACAATTTCTAGCCTTAATTTTCATTTTCACATTTACAGACTGATTTATTTGCTTTACCTTCACGTGACTATTAGAGGTTCACTTATTGTGTAGTGGAAATGGGACGGACAAATCAAGTTTGATATTATCTTGATACAAACTGGTTCAGAATATGTCATGATTTTTTTTCAGTTTTTAGGCTAATCTCATATTCATGACCTCTGGTTGTCATCTGTTCTAAGGAGCTAACTGCTATCCTCTGTCCCCATATAGCTATTTCTCATCTACAATTTACAGTACTCTGCAGTATCAAAATCCCACTTTTCCTGGGTTACATAGTAGCATCATTGAGAAGAAAATTTGGAAAGTAAAATATATTTTAAAAACAGTGTATCACTTCAGGCAGACTTACTGGTGAAGAAAAACTAATCAACATTTAGAAGTATAACCTGACCTAACTAGTCCTTACCAAGTAAGAACTTCCTAATAAAGTAGAAATTCTGAACTTTTCTTCTAGCCACATAAGCAAATGTCAATGGCAAATTTTCAGGGACTTGAGTTGAAGTAACTCCTTATCATCTCTCTAATTTACATCAGTCAATTTCAGGTATAGAGTTGGTATATTCACCAAAAGGTGAATTCTGTTTTCCATGCAGTTGTATCTATGGGAAAATGTACCTCAGGCTCTCCAAAGAAATGTTAAGGGCACAATGCCTTATATAACATCCCTTCCCTGACAGGCAGGTCAAATGTACAAGAGGCACTGGGTCAAGCAAGACACACCATGTCAAGCACATTTCCTGGAGCTAAGCACACCTCCACATCCTAAATGGTGGTTCCTACACCCACCTTTCCCAGCACAGAGGAAGGAGGTTTGCAGTGCAATGTAGCACGTGAAACCTGATGAGGAAAGAGGTGGCATACAAGGGAGGGAGGGAATCAGCAGAAGCGCCATCCATCCCAGGGCATCAGATGACGCATTCCATTGCATCTCCTCTGAGCTCTGCTTTCAGGACCTGTGAGCTTGCAGTAACATGGGCACATGAAGGATTGAGGGCACTGGGAAAGCCTGGAACACTGCCATAATCTGGCATCTGTATCCCCAGAGTAAGAGGAATGACCAGCAATGCTCAGCTATGTGTTTGCTATGCATTTGTACTTTCTGCAGTGCTTATCAGCCTAGAACTTACACAAGAGAGGAAACAATAAGAGCATCCTATCTTTCAGGATAGCTGTCAGTCACGAGATGAAGGACATGACTGTTCTGAAGTTCCCTTGCACACACAGTAAATTGTTCAGCACCATCAGCTGGGGATTTCTTCACATCCATGCTGCAAAATCCTGCCATGTAAACACAGCAACTTCACATGCGTACACGTTATGATGCTGTAATGGGAGGGTTACACTCAAGAATGATGATGGCCACAAAAAAGGAGCAGGCACAGGTGCACACTGTTTTCAGCTCCAAAGACCTCTCTTCCTAAAGGTGGGGTAGGAAACCACCTGTTAATGAAGCTGGGAAAACTACCTGTAAATGTTGCCCACGTATATGCTCTCCTGTTCTAACAGTAGCAGGCCATGAAGGAAGTACTCACATTTTCCGAAAGGATCATTGAAGGAGCCTGAAGATGGGTGAATTCAGTGAAGACAAAGCAGAGAAGGGACAGGCTCAGTCCCTACCAAGCAGATCCTTGAGCTGTCCAAGATGTGTGCAACTGCTAGACCACTTGAAGGGTTGAGGGAGTATTGACAGTGAGGCTTCATAGCCTGGTAAGGGCAAATACTGTCTTCAGGGCATATGCAGTGCCCTTGAGATGTACCTTCTGATTGCCAAAGGGCCACATGGGACAGCTACATCTGCCTTTCCAAGGCAGCAGTAGAGTGTGTCATGGCAGTGTCAGCCCTGCCTGTCCTGCCCAGGCCTCAGCTTGTGCCCAAGGAGGTGCCCAATGCTCAGGTTCAGGGTTGCGCTGGTACTTCCTCTGCCCTGCTCCTGGATGGGACGGCAGGACAGCCTTGGCTGCCAGACCCTGCCATCCCTGCTCCTGGGTGCTGTTAGGCCCCTTGGAGATCTGAAAGGGCATTGTTAAAGAAGGAGTTAACTGCAAAGTGTTACAAAACACAAGGTAGAGCTACTGTAATGATAACTGAAGGCCCAGAAGGTCCCTAATCCAGTCAGCAGCACTGAAAACAGCACCAGCTGGACCCTTTACCCAGGTTAGCCCTCTCTCTCTAGGCACGGCCATGTCACCGATGTGGGGAGCAGCAGTAGAGAAGATCCAACCAGCTGAGAACATACCTCTGTAGGCACTGTGAATATGTAATAAAATTCAACATTACTATTCTTTTGTATTTTTAGCATGCCCCCGATACACATTATAAAACACCTCTGGGCACATTCAGCTCTATTCTTCTCCATTAGTATGGATGTTCAACGTGCTGCAGAGTGTTCTTTCTAGAGAAAGTGACCTTGCTAAGCTTCCTGTGCCTTGTCCACTCAAGCCAGACTGAAGAGTGTGAAGTTTTCTGAGACTGCAGAAGGGGACCACAGGGATTTGCATTGCTTGAAGGTGAATAGAAAAAAAAAAAAATAGGGCTTAAACTTAACTTTGAGTTTGGATCTCTGGGGGGTTCTTTGGGAGAATGGGACCATCATGGATGACAACACCAGGATATACCTATGCCGCTACTATACCTAAAAGGCCCAGGAACACTAGTTTAGTATGTTTAGCAGTTCAACATGAGACTGATGCAGAACCAGACATCAATGCTATACTAGTATATCCCCTTCTAAGAATGAAATCAATTTAGATAAAAGTAGATATTTATGAGAGTGATTCGTCTATTTGGGGGGTAGTGGTGCAGTTTTTGTTAGTGCTTGAGGTCAATTAATCCTGTTTGTGAAACCTCTGATACCCATCTCCATCCATTTAGCTATTCTCTAAGCCAGGGCTTTCAAGACCACTTTGCATTCTCTTCCTAAACAGAATATTTAAAGATTTCTTTTAAAATGAACACAAACTGTCCAAAATACTGAAACAGTTGGCTAGCTCTTGGTGATCTACTGTTAAGACTACTTCTTGAAGACATTTCAGACAGATACATTCACCCAAAAAAGTGAATTCCTCTCAAAAGTCCTGGAGTATATACTTGGTTACAGTCTGATAGATGCAATGAGATGGAACTAAACAATAATCTTATAAGTATTAGGGCACACAAGAGGTGGCTATGCAAATATGTTCTTGACGTCTCTGTATTTGTCAAGTTGGCCCAATCTTTCCAACTCCACACAAAAGTTACCAACAAGGTCATGTAGACACACATCAAGTATATATGTCTATGAGCAAATCCCAGAGACGTATCCCTCCGCTTCTTGCATTTCTTGATTTTACATGTCCACAAAAAGACAACATGGTTGGTGAAAGGTCTACAACACAAGTCTAGAATGACTGAGGTGGGTGGTATTGGTTAACCTGGAGAAAATGAGGCTCAGGGGAGAACTTATTTATCTCTATAACTACATGAAAGGAGGCTGTATCAGACTCTTCTTTCCAGTGCAAGGATAAGCTAAGAGGAAATGGTCTCAAGTTGTGCCAAGAGACATTTAGATTGAGCATTAAAAACAATTACTCCACCTAAAGGGTTGAGAAGCATTGGAACAGATTGTCAAGGGCAGTTGTGGAACTACCAGCCCTAGAGGAAATTAAAAGATTAGTTGATTTGTTGCCTAGGGACAAGGGTTTTTGATGGACTTGGCAGTATTAGGTTAATGTTCAGACTAAGTGATCTTAGAGGTCTATTCCAAATTAATGATTCTATGAGTCTATGACTTTATTGTTTAATTCAACCATCTTCTTTAATAAAAAGCACTGTCATCACATATGCTGTTGTGCCAGATACACATCCCCTTCTTCACTTCGATGCTGTGGTCCAGGTATGGTGCTGACATGTCTCTAAGGAATTTGATCTGATATGCTGATGTGTGTACCTAGTGCTCTTTGAGTAAATGCCACAAGCTGTGACTGAGGCAGTGGGAGGTGGTGTGTTCTTGTAAATGCCTAGTACTGGCAGCCTTAATTTGAGGTGAATCAGTCTTATTCTTCCTGTTCTACTCCCTTCTAGAGTGCAGAAAACAGGTGCTTCTGCACCTTCCTTCACCTCCACACGTTCTCTGGTTCAGGAGCAGAAGGAATAATGCCTCATTATGTAGTGCACACTTTTGGAGCTCAAAGTCCGGAGTTAAAGAATATATGAAATTATATTTTATTTCTCCCATGCCTTTGGTGAAGCAGAGATTTCTATTGGACATAACAGATAGGTCACCTATGAGACAGGCTCTTCCATGAGATAAAAAGCTGTTCACCTGTGCCTTATAAATGCAATTTATTCCTACCTATACAGGCTGGAACTATTGTAGAAGACTAATGTACACTCCAGTTTAGAGGAAGGGTTTTCTTCTCAGGGAGAGTACAGACAATGTTAGGAGGATTTGAAGGTGCACTGATAGGGATCGGAAGAGTAGCTTTCTTTGATTGTGGCTTGTGATATAAACTTGTTGAAGACATGACTGATTTGAAATGCTATTTTCCTGAAGAAATATCTACAGAACCTTCTTTGAATATAGGAGTAAATAAGTTATTCAGCACTTGAGATGATGCACTTTATGAACAATGATAACTACGTCAGGAAATGCAGTCAGGCTAAAGATAAACACACATTTAATCATGAATCTCACTCCTATATTCTGTGTGGAAATAATAAGAAAATTAGGTCTAAGGAAGTTAGTGGCAGAAATATGTTAATATAACTTGAAGTCCAATATTCGTTTGAGTCTTCATTCAAAAAATGTAACAGTTACAGGGAGCGCCTTCTCTGAAAATACCATTGCAAACTGGAGTCTAGACTCATTGAAGGACCTCCAAGAAGGACCTCACTCTTCATGCCCCAAACCCTTGCTCCCACACACTCATATCCAAATGTAAGTTGCAAAAATATTTTTTAGACATTTTTATGTACTTCATAATATTTCTGAGGCACACTTTTTACAGGTTGAAATGATATTCTTAAAAACTCATTTCAGTCATGACTGCATATGGGAAGTATAAAAGCCAATATGTATTTTTAGTATTATACCCATATCTTAAACCCCATGAAATGCAATGTTATATAAAAGGTTAAATTTCCATGGGTTTAGATGTAACATAAAATGATAATAATAAAAGACCCCATAGAATTTTATCACAAATAATTTCTGACTAAATATGCTTAAATTCTCAAGGTGACATTGCTGAATGCATTATGAGGAAGGCGGAGCAAAAACAGATTTCTGAGCCCACATTATTTTGACCTTTGTCAATGGCCTAGAAGGAATAAGGTTACAGTCAATAATTTAAAGATGACAAAGATTCTGTAATTGGTTAAATAATGAACAGTACAAATCATTGCCACAAGAAGATATGGTTCGCTTGGTAAACTAAGACAAGAAAATTATTCCTTTCAAAACAAAACAATGCAAGCAATGCATACAGAAAGATCATTTTGGGGAGACCTATACTAGAATGCAAAAACTCCAGAAGACTAAGTAAAAAAAGCTTATTGCAAATAGGAATTTGCAATAGTCTCCAATGGCATAACTACAACAGGTAATTAATGAACTGGAAAGAGAAGCAAAGAGGTGCCTGTTACAGAGACGCACATCNCCCAGTTGTGGGGGAGGGGGCGTTTGGGTTTGCACTTCCAGAGGAGCCCCATTTGGAGGTTTCCTCCCAAAATTTGCCCTAAACCAGGACAAGGGTCTTAAAACACTGAAGAGATTTTAAAACAGAAATAAAGGTATAGAATCATAGAATATGCTGGGTTGGAAGAGATGTATCAGCATCCCAGACTCCAACACTTGTCACTCCACAGGACACCCCAAGAATCACACCATGTGCCTGACATCATTGTCACTTCTTGTCATACTTCTTGAACTCTGTCAGGCTTGGTGCTGTGACCACTTCTTCGGGGACCCTGTTCCAGGGCTCAGCCACCCTCTGGGTGAAAAATCTTTTCCTAATACCTAGCCTAAACCTCCTTTAACTCAGCTTCATGCTGTTTTCTTGAGTCCTGTAATTGGTCATAAGAGTGAAGAGATCAGTGCCTGCCCCTCCTCTTCCCCTTTTGAGGATGTTAAAGACAACAATGCCATCTCTCCTCAGTTTCTCCTTCTCCAGACTGAACAGAACAAGTGACCTCAACCCTCCTTTGTCTGGTTTGCAATGTTGTGATTGATGTCCCCAAGGACAGGGCTGGCCCTCNTCCCCAAGGACGGGGCTGGCCCTCCTGGCTGCCAGAGCACAATGACTCGTGTTCAACTTGCCATAGACCAGGACCCCCAGGTCCCTTTTCACAGCACTGATCTCCACCCTCATGTTCCCCAGTCTATACACACAACCAGGGTTGAGTCGTCCCAGGTACAGAATCTGGTACTTGCCCTTGTAAAACTTTGTATGGCTGGTGATTTCCCATCTCTCTTAAGTAGTCTAGCTCTGTCTGCAGGACCTCTCTGCCCTCAAAGGAGTCAACAACTCCTCCTAATCCAGTGTGGTCAGCAGACTTAGCATTGTTTGAGTCTCATGTTAAAGAGAGCTGGGCTGGGGATGGAGCCCTGCAGAGTTCAACTAGTGACAGGTCACCGGTCTGATGTTATCTCATTGATCATAACCCTTCGTGCCTGACCCATGAGCCAGTTTTTCACACATCACTTAACATGGTTATCCAGCAGTGTTAAGGACATGGATGTGTGCTGGATATTTGTCCAGAAGGATCTTGTGAGAGACAGTATCAAAGGCTTTGCAGAAGTCCAAGAAGATTCCAACTGCTGGCTTTCCTAGATCAACTAGGTTAGTTACCCGGTTGTAGAAAGAAAACAGGTTTGACAGGCAGGACTTTCCCCTCATGAACCCAGGGCTGTTACCTGGCCCTAAAATAATAATTCGTGTAGTTGAAAAAAATATACAAACTCTCAGAAAAATCCTTAATGTTTTTAGCTTGAGGGAAATTGAAAGAGTCATTTGATCCTACCCTTTAAGTATTTGCATAACTGTACTTATATCTTAGGTGTACTCGAATGCCTTTGTAGGGATTTTCATTCTAGTAAAGGAGAAAGTTGTGTCTCTATTCAGTAGACAGTTGGCATGATGTGTTAACTTTAGTTATATTAGGAAACTACATTTCAGAGTAGCAAGAACTCTGTGTGTGAGTGCTTCCTGAAGGTGGTGCTCTGGCATTTTATTGACAGGATCAAGTTTTTGAAGAGGACATTGAGAATGGCCCTCCATGCGTAGAGGCCTGAACTAACTGCTGGGCATCCCATAAGACGACACTGTTAGTACCAGCATAACAACTGGTTTTGAAGGTGTGGAACTTTTCCACACTGGAGCAGTAGAGGAGGGAAATTGCAGCTTGGATGAGGATCATGGTTGTCTGCTTTTGTGATTAGGACTGGCTGGTTCAGAGAAACAAACTAAACCAAGATGATACCCAGAGTTCCAAAGGCAGAACAGAAATTTTGGTGCACAATTAAAATAGAAGTTCTGTGGGTCCCGGCTTAGGAAGAGGTCAGTTGCCTTTTGGTCTGAAGAGGACATAGACAAAAACATGAGTAACTGGAGCATGATGAAAACTTAAAATTATTTTAGGCAAGAAAACTATCATTTTGAGATGATGAAGAAAATCTAGTCCTCAAGTCAGTAAAGTAAGTCAGTAAAACTGAAAACAATTAACATTACTTTTAAATGTATTATAATTTAAAATTACCTTTTTAATGGAGAATATTGTCAATATTTGTATTTAAACATCTCACTGTAGCTTTCAGGAAATAATGTGTAATTTGAAAATGTTTGGAATAATTTTCAATCTCTTCCCTATTGACTGAAGTACTTCTTAAGCAAATGTTTGCATATGTAATTAGAAAACTGTATGCATGAATATGTGCAGCAATTATATTTGCAGCACTGTACATTTTTGGAAATTTATACTATTGAAATTAGTTGCCGCAAATATTTACATTTATTATTTCATTTTAAAATATTATCAGAGACACTTCAGCTATACTAGAAATCTATGCTGTCTACGTTATTTGTTCATACACATATAGTATGACCTTTCCTTTTTTTACCCACTAGCTTCTACTTAATTTTACTTTGAAGTTTGGGCAATTAAAAATTTCAAAATATTTCCTTTTATAACAGCTTTTTTGCATGCATGTGGGATGATGAGGAAAAACTTCATTGCTTTGACTGACATATCTTTTATTTCTGATTCAAAAAATACCCTACTCTCATGTTCAAAGACTAATCTGAATTCCAGAAATGTTTTATCTTCAACATAATGCACAATTGTCTTCCATGTCATGACTAACTATTATGTTAATAGAAAAGTACACTGATATATAACTTGGACAACATTTGCAAGTTTCTCAATCTAAACAAAAAAATTCTTTTATTTTCTAAAGTTCTGTGGAATTCTTATGTGTTTCTCAGTGAATTAGTGCAACTTTCAAATACAGTGTTTTGGAAGAATAGGCTTGGGTGTAATGTTAAGTTAGACATTTTTGAAGTTTTTCAAATTTGTGTATCTAATGAGCTGAAAGGTTTCTTTGATGAAGTAATGATTTCTGATCCCATATTCATTGAAAATAAAATATGAGAATTCTTCGCACTCAACTGTTTTTTGTTTTACTGGCTGAAGTACCTTTGGTTGTTGAGCAGGGCTCATGGGGCATATTTTCTGTTTGTGCTTTGGCCACTCAAGCTTTAAACTCAACCGTTAAAATTTATAACAGATCCCAAATCAGTGACAAATATTACACTTTCCACTAACCCTGATTGTCTTCACAAATACTTTAAAAGTTTTATTTTTAATATGTCATTTATTGACTTAACCAGTTATTAGCTTTTCTCTAGTAATAGGAAAGTGGTTCTAAAATCTGTATTTTGATAGCATGGTTCTTTGCCAAATATGGCTATAACCAAGGATTAAGACAAAACTCAGCATTGCTTAGGTGGTGACTCAACATGAGTGAAATATTAAAGGAACACAAGGTCAATGTCTCGTCATTTTGATAAGTGCTTTGATGAAAAACAGACAAAAATATGTGTGGATGTATTTGTGCTTTCAAAGCAAATGAATTGAACAAAGAGAAAAAAGAAAATTTTCTTCCCAAGGAAAAAAAGATCTGTACATCTGCAGTTTGAGATTAAAGGTAGTACAGGGACAATAGTGCATTCATTGGTGGTGCACTTCCCCCATTACAGCTTGGCCCCACAATGATTCACTTATCAGAAATGTATTATGGGAGACAGTTTAAAAATATCCAAGTGATAGATATTCTTTTCCTGTTGTGTTTAGAATAAATGGTTTACTGTAATACTGGAATTGCAGAAGAATTTCGTTCAGAACTTCTGGGAAAATGAAATTAATAAGCCCTTAAAGCATTCATCTGTTTCTAAGTCTTTTCAATGTTTTTGTTAAAAGAGTAAGCCTGTTTCAAATATCATTGTCCATATTTTTCTAACATTTTTGAGGTATGAGTTACAAATGCGCATTTTCCTCACTGCTAGTCTGTTTTCCAGACCTTTGTATGAATCAGAATTCTCATTTCGGGAATAGGAAGCCTAAAATTTTATCTGCTGAACACAAGTATTTGCAGACTGAGTCTCATTAATTATACATACTGATAAAAAATTAGTTTTACAAATGACTTGTGATTAACTGATGGGTAAATGATCATGCATACATTTTTCTTCTGGAAAATAGATGATAGGAAATGCTTTTCTGAAAGAGAAAGGCATGAGAGTTCACATTCTCCAAAAGCAATTTTATGGCTCTAATCAAGCTGACTTTCTGTCACTGCAACCTAAGGAATTTTCTAGGTACAACAACAAAGGTCAGGTAAAATTAAAGATGTGTAAGACTCAAGATGTCAATTTCTTGCCCATTTCAAGCAACACACAGTCACATCAGCAGCAAGAAATGACAAATGGCATATTTTCTGTGTGCTTTATTAGCATGGTTCTCCCTACCAAGTAAGTTCATTTAATAGGCAGGTTTTTTAAACAGTGTCATATCCTCATAACATTTCCTTTTTGGTCACTATTGATTCCATAATTTTTGGGGCAAATACAAGAATCACTATTCTTCCTACACAGTCTTCATATTACCAGCTTCACAGGAAAATGGAAACATAGGACATGCACCCATCATGAATGGAAAGTAGAAAATACGGTATAGCAGGTGTGAGCTCATACAAGATGTTATTCCTGCCTGGATTTCTCAGAGTACATCCATGTAAATGATTTCCTTATGTGTTTTATAGGCTTAGGTCTCACAGAAATAAAATTTTGACAGAACTACAATAAAGCTCATTAAAATTTGAATTTCCCGATCAGTAGCCTGTTGCACTTCTCATAGGTCTTTTCACTGCTGGCTTTAAGCATAATTATTTAGGAGTTTAGTAAGACATAATATCCCTAATATATTAGGGAAAAAGAATGACATATGAATGGAAAGGATTCTGAATCTACAAGACAGCAATATTCATATTTCCCAAATAAGCAGAACAGACTACTTTAGTCCACAAAAACTTCTGCATCTGTTCCAAATAACATTCAGTGATACCTTCTAAACATGAAACTATGGGGATTTTTTTTCCAGTCGTATCACACAAATCAGACACTTAATCCCATTTATTTATATAGTCAGGCAATAATTACCACCTTCCTTGATCTCTGACTGGAATCATCTATACAAATTAATTAAGCAGCTTCTCTGCTTCTACTTCTGGACATTTGTGGACTATCAGATGCTACTGAGCTTCAAAGAGTCAAAACATTCCATCGCTACTGACCTGGGATTCAAGGTTTTATTATGTGGCCTTGAGGAGATATCCCGCCATAGTTAGAAATGGTTGTTAGAAGAGGTCCTTAGTATAATGATACAGTCACAATTTGCCAACATCGAGTTTGACTGAAATTCTTCATATTTCTTAACAGAAACACAGACTGAAGAATATTCAGGGGAAAAATCATCATCTTGCATCATCTTTAAATTCCTCTTTCTATACCATGGCCTAAAGTACCTAAAGAGTTCACATTTATCAACCTTTATAAATGAAGTTATTCTAGTGTTACTCATTTCAAAACAAAAACAAAACAAAACACCAAGGAAACAAACAAAAAAATACCAACAAAAGAACAAAACCAAACTAAAACCCAAAACCTGCTCCATATTAGAGTTCCCATGTACTATAAAAGTAATCTCAACTATTTTATCTCATACAAGTGAAAAAGGGCAAAACCCCTTTGAACATAGCTTTTTGTTTGCCCATTTAGACTTTCTAGATAGATATATTATGGAAACGTTCTGAGTGAATACAGGTGAAACATTCAGAACTATGAAAGTGTCTGAGTAACCTGCATTGTGTGAACTTACTGTATAGAAATTAATTTTATAAATTTAATATATTTTAATACACACTAACTGAAACCTTTGCCTATCAATTGTAAGCAATGAATTTCTTTATTTTCTATGATTTATCATATCATTGTTTACCAAAGCTACATCAGAGGACTTCTAGAAAAGAGATTTCTTAAGTGTCTTATAAATAAATGTTTTCAACTTATACCATGTATTTTTTTTTCATATGTATGTGTATTTTCTCCTTAAACTAAAGAAAACAGCTGCATCATTTAAACTCTTAAATGTCACTTCAACAGTCTTTTGTCTGCACTGTAGCATGTCAATCAAAACCATAAGTCCCCAGCTACATTTCTGCCTAAAAGCTGAAAACATAATTATCAGATAATAATATTTACAATACCGTGAAGGAATGAGTTCTAAATAGAGCCATACTATAAAACTCAAGAGAAAGGAAAAGTTCTGCCCCTTCTTGTTCTCCTTTCCTGTCCCCCTTCATCCAGAGTCTTAGAGAAGGGTTTTTCCCACCTATTCTTTGCCAGCTGGTGAAGAGGCTGATGATTAACTCTTCTTACACTCTGCAACCTTATCAAAGAGAGGATATTATTTGAGTGTTTCCCTTATCATCTTCTTCAAAGAAAGAGACAACATTCAACTTTATTTCTATGAAGATATTTTGGCTTTGGGGATATACTTTTCCTTTTCCTGCCTAATGGGCAGAACTGAATCTAGACCAGATGGAACTTAACTTTCATCATGCTCTGTGAAGTTATCATTTGCATAAGAAAGAATAAAAATAATAATTCCATATCATCTTTAATACTATCCACTTACTTTTCTGTGGCACCAATATTTTGGAGAAAAGTATAAAACTATTTGTTTCCAGAGATTACAGCATGCCAGAAAATATGTATGGAATGTTTGTCTAAAAGAAGGAGACAAATTCTGCAGCTTCAAGTAGTCTTCTCTTTATTCCACTTCTACAGTATTCCATTAGCTTGTCACATCATAACATCTGAATGACTCCTGAATCTTTTAATAGTTGGAATTAAATATAAAACTAGAAGTATAGTCACATTGCCTTATGTTACAGTAACCCGTGCTGTTCATTTAAAAGAAAATGAAATATTTAGGAATGCATCCAAGCAGGGAAGAGGTAAGAAACAGAAAGCTACTTAGGGAAAGCTAGAAAGAAGGGTATGAACATGTTTATCTCAACACTATATCAATTTTCAATATCAAATATTTCATGTTTATATCTTGTATTGCTAGTAGCAAATAGACAAACATAAGTAGGGTATCCGTACATATATTTGAGATAAAACCACTTATTGTTCTGTTGCCAAGTAGAGTCATTTTACCCTGGAATTCCTGGGACTATTATAAAAGTACCCAAGATATCCGCAGGTCTGAGAGAAAAGTATCTTTTCAGGCTCCATTAGTATGACATTTTAAAACTCATATTCAGTAGTATTCTGAATGAGAACATGTGTTTTTAACACATGATGTTCAATATCTGGCAAAGATAATATATACATGGATTAAATGCCTCTGTGAAAAGAGGGATTTACAGCTCTTTTTATACTTTTATGACCTGAGATTGTGCATGATTGTAGTAAGGTTTTGCTTCTCCTCTTTTCTCTACTGAAATTAAAAAAGGTAATATTCATCCCCTAGAAACCATCATGATCAGGGCAGAGATATAATAATCAAAGTCTTTGGAGACAATTCCCTGTAGTATGACTTTGAAATTAGAGTAAACCCATCATGATGATCAGTAAACAGAATCCTGAAGCATGTTTTTAGTTTTTTTTCACACGATGGCATATAGGAGGAAATCAATGTCACAGAGGGTGAAACCCATGGATACTTAGGTTTGGTTTTTCTTTTTAAGAGAAATAGAGCTTGACACTAAACACTGTGGTGTCTATTTAGACAAGCTTGTGTTCCAAATATATTTTTTGTACTGAAAAGAGATATGGACTTATTGAAGTTTAATTTGATGTTTTAAATTAGAAGATTTTGTTAAATATTTGAAATAAGGGAAACACCACTTTGACCCCAAAATGAAACATAAGAACACTATATACAGGAATGATGAGTTACAATGGACTACTACTGTCTAGCATCAGAAATATTTCTTACGTCATGATGCCACAGATAGATTCTCTGCACTCTTTTTCAAATGTAGAAGTGTGGCCTTTGTTATTATAAAGCTCTTGGCCAAGTGACAGGTTTCACTTTATTTTCTTTTACTTTATTGTATCTTATGTATTATTTTGCTTATTTCCAATGAGTACAATTATTTACCAATTTGATCATTCTCTATTGCTTCAAAAGCAATTGAAAGTTAAGCTCTTGATGTCATAGAAACTGGAGGATTAAGATTTACATTCAGAAAACAATTCACAATAAATACTGCTATTTCTAAAATAGGTTCACATCTATAGATTTTGTGAACTCCTGAACTCTCTTTGAGTTCTAAAATATTAAGTTCTCTCTTTGAACATAGTGTCAAATTGTACCAATAAAACAGAAGGAAACAGACATCTTCCTGAATCCCTCTTAACCTGTAGAATTTGTCCTTCAGGGTAAGTATGAAATTCTCAAGTGTCATTAGGGTACAATAATGGCAGAAATAAAAAAAAAAAGAAAAAAGAGGAAAGGATAGCACAACAATATGTAGGAGTATATTTATCTCTAAAGCATACCATGAAAGAATGTTGTGCTGTCTGCAGCAAATATATTAACCCCTTTTGTTGTCGCATTCTTGCAGTGAATTTGAAGGTCATTTGAGAGTCCTTGTCTTCACTGGAAATGAGATCCCAAAATTGCTCTAAGAGCAAGTCTTCTTGAAGTACAGTTTCTGATCCCAAGAGAAAATTCCATAATTTTCAAATGACAGAATAAGTGAATGTTCAGCTTACTTACTGAATCTGCCACAGCACGGCATTCAGGGAGTTCATTGATATAAACAGATATAATGAAAGCTACAGTTCACAGGCAGTGTTCCTAGCACCTCCAGATCAGCTTGTGGTGTTTTTCTGACTACAAAAAACACTGTTTCTTGTCCTGAAATTTTTCTTCTTTATTTCTTCATATACTATAAATGCAAAGCCATGAAATTCAGCTACAATTTCTTGAAGCAAAGAGAAATTCTGATTATTTTACACCCTGTTTTGTTGAAAAATTCTATTTTAGCAGAAAAAGAACCCTGCATTCATGTACAGTGTTTAGTACACCGATGTATATCATTATACCAGGAGAAACAGATGATAATATTTTTTAATCAGATAAAAATTATTTGTTAAAGAAATGAAGATAGACCTGTGATAGTGAGTCTCCTAAAAAGAATGTTATTACTGAGATCTTTATATTTTTATACCACTGTGATCATGATCAGCTTAGCTTTCCTTACAGCATATGACTGGTATAGTATATGCTAAGTACAAACCAATTTATATGGGACAATAAGTCTTATGCGATTGTTTACCACACATAAGTGTTATTTTCTAGAATTCCTTTCAGCTCCCCCAATCATTTTCATTTATGATATTCCATTGCCAGTAGCTAACCAGGAAACAAACTTCACAACCAACAGATTCACAGAATCTTAGGTTTTCTTTTTTAATTCAGTTTATTAAGGATTAAAATATTCTAAATATACATTCCCTGGCAGAAATATCTAATTTGAAGTTCAAAAGAAGTTTAAATATCTTTCCTCCTTTAGCATTGCTCCTAAAACACGTCATTTTTATGTCATCCTGCTAGTTATTAAAGTAGATACTTTCACCGTGCATCAAATACCGCGTATATAAAGCTGAAATGGATAGAAAATAAAACCACAGTTTGTTCACACCATTGGTAGTGTAAAATAGAAGACTAAATGATTACTGAGAAAAATTGTAACAGAAAATATTTTAAATATATGGGAAGTTTAGAACATCATCAAGAGGGAGATGTGTTTTTTTGAGATATGTAAATCAAATTTGATTCTGTTTCTTCTTTCCCTCTCTTGCTCATCCCAACCAATACAGTACATATGGAAAAAAATTAAAGAGAAAGATTTTGTTCTGAATTTTTGTTCTGAGTTTTTGAACAGCATCATTCACCTCTTTATCATTTTTGGACCATGCATTTTATTTAATTTTTAGCAAATAGTTCTCTAAATGTTAGTGAGAGGGGGTCTCATTATTTTTTTGGTTAGCTTTCTTTTATTTGTCTATAAGACTTGAAACAATTTTCTTTTTGGGAGTGGTGTTAATGTAATTTTTTGTAGTTATAAACTCTCTGTGAGGATACATTATTTTTAATGGTTCTCTAAATAGTCACCAATCAATTTTGAATGACAAGTTAAAAGTAAGGCTCCTCTGTGGTTTGCTTCTGGGTTTTTTTGTTGTATTACAATCTAGCTGGGTAAAACTATTAGTCAAAAATATTTCATAGAGTCTAGACATCACAGTGTTATCAAAGCTAGACAAGAGGCAGCCCATGCTGAGACGTTGTACTAGAAAACTGTGTATGTCTCTTTCTTTGTCTGGATGGCTTTGCTCAAATTATAGTAAAATTTGACAGGGGATGAAAAATCCCATTTCCATAAGATCAATAATAATTTTTTTTTAGATTGATGAAGTCTTTTTTAATGTAAATAGATGATATTTTAAAGTAGGCTATTTCTAGCAAAGAAAAGGTGCTTCATGCTACTCCACATTTTTGAACTACTGCAGAAATCATAGAGAGCATCAGTACATAGGTAGACACCAGAATATATCCATTTATGTTTAACCAATAAAGAGTTGAAATCCTATTTTTATTTTGGCCTTCATTGTTTATTTTTATAGTGTAACATTAACTTAGTCTGATAGTGAAGAACAGAAATTAAAAATGAAAAAGGATCATAGCAGAATAGCTTCAAACGTTCTCAGGGTAACTGTTTTGTGAGAAACACATGCCTCTGTTTAAGCTAAATGATATTGACATGAAAATAATAGCTCAAAGGTTGGAAAATTATGGTATTTCTTTGCAAATAATAGAAATAAGGGAGTGTGGGGAGGTTCCATTTAGCGTCTTAACATGCTTTTTGTGTTGCAGGTCAAAAATCTTCATCTTAGTAGAAATTTTTCCGCAGACCAGTGGAAAATTTTATGACCACATCTGCTAACGCAGAGATCACAGCTGGAGTATTTCTACTCCTGTTCAGAACAAGAAAAAAACAAAATGGAAAGACAGATATTCTGGAAGCACAAGAACAAAGGAGCTTTACTATGAGAACTTAAAATGATTCCTGATTTCTTTCTGACACAGTGATTTCCTGGAGCAAGTTTAAAAATGTCTTCTTGTTTTATTGTGATGCCCTCTATTGAAGGTGGTATTTTGTGAAAATTCAGTTTGAAGTGGAGTTCAAAGCAAGGGGAGAGGTAGATTAAATGAATGCATTTTCTCTAAATAGAATCTGTGGTGATATGGAATTCCACTCATGATTGTTTTCCAATAAAGATCCATCAGTAAGGTAACAAATGACAAAAAAAGCGCATATAAACATCTCAGTAACAGGTAGAATTTCCTGCATGAAAGCCTAATTGCTCTATCTTTTCACTAAGACTGGGATTCTCTTTTGATGGAGATGATGGATAAGATGGGGATTCTGTTTTGCCTAACTGTAAGATAAGCACTTCTGCTATTCATTGACTCTTCCATTTGAAATTTTGGGCTCTTCATTATATGGCCACGAGATATGTAAATTGAAGGACGAGGTGATAGCAAAGGAAGATAGATTTCAAATTAAATAACTTGAAAGTATTCATTAAAGAGAAGAAAATGTACAGCTCAAACACCTGGTTGGAAATGATCATAAAAACTGTGCTGTTGCTGAATAGCAGTTTTAGTTACTTTCACCATACTAACAGGTCTCTTCAGATACACACACTGCATCCAAATTTTTATTACAGTACAAGAAATGCCTCAGCCTGGCCTCCATTTATGCGTTCAAGCATTTTTATACATGCAAGACTAGTACAGTGTTACCTAAATTACAGCATGGATTATTGCCTCTAGTTCTATCTTCCACGTAATTTCAGAGAATATTCAACTGTGCTAAAATGCATATTTATTAGAGATCTTTGCCCCCTGCTCTTAATTGAACTGATTTTTTTTTTTAAAAAAGCTCTGCATTCACTGTAACAGCTTTTGTTCTACTGTAATAACAGAAGAAATTGCATTCACAAACAAGATACAATTGACACTTTCTCACTGTAATAAACTAGTTGTGCAGGCTCTTCTCTGCTTTATGTGGTACCTTTAACAAATGAAATCTTGAGGTTATGAAATAGCAGAGAGTGATACTTCAAGTCAATCAGTCACAAACTGGACCTAAAGGTGTTCATCTTCTAGAAAACAGGTATGGATGCTCCTGACTGGGCACTACTGAAGTGAACCTTACTGTCGTATGTGTGGGATTCAGGTCAAGTTGCCAATAAACAGCCGATGTTAGGAATATAAAAGTAATGAGACAATAGAAATAGCACCTTGAGTGCTACTTGTAACCTATATATTGACTATAAATTGTACAGGTGAAGTGAAATGCAGCATACTGATCACTCTAGAACAATTATTGTTAAATGAATTGTATGACCTGAGAAATTATAATGTACAAACAGATCAGTTGTTATGTTAATGGCATCAAAAAGTCAAATAACGTCTTATTTTTCACTTTCCTTGTTTTTACAGTTTGACCTCACCAGTGGAATATTGATTTTCAGCTACTTGTTGACCAAATGGGGTGATCATATGCTGTTATTGTCACTTTACCATGCATAGCTTCTTACAGAGCAAATGTCAAAGATTTCTGGTCTGAACTTTGATTAAAGAGGAATCATATGCCAATAACAGTCTCATGGTTTCAAAACAAGTAAAATCAAACTCCTAGAAGGATTAAACACTGAAATATTTAAAACAGCAGATGTCTAGCTTGATCCCAAGACACAGCTATAATTCAATGACTGAACAAAACTGAGGATAGTGAGTTAGAATAAAAAGTACTGAGCATCAGTACTCAGTACCTCATCAGAGGTTTCAGCTATAGTGAACATTATTTATTAAACTGTCAATCTGCCATAATTAGAATAGCATTACATAGAGTTCCACAGCAACCAGCTCAGGATCATCTGGGAGTACTCTCTCAGTAAGTCTTGAAATCATTACCCAGACACTTCAGGGTAAGGCAGTGGCTGCCAGTAAAGTCAGTGATAATTCTGACTAATTCTGACTAAATACCGACATCTTTTTCTTTTTCACACCAGAGAAACTGGTAATCACCGTATGGAATAAGTGACAATAGATTGAGAGTTTAAAATGGAAATGTCATCCATCCCTACAAGCATGATAGTGGCAGTGAAAACCACTGTAGTTTCTCTCAGGCTTTGAAAATATCCTTGACAGAATAACAATCAGAACACTGTTGAAAAGAGTCTTCCCTAAAGGTAATCTGAATAGAGAAGACAACACTGATATGATTTTCTGCTCACAGGCAAAATCAAGAAATGTTCAGGAGATAAAGTCAAAGTCTATGTATGCTCCTTGCCCCTAACCAAATTCATTAGTATTGGGATTCTGCAAAAACATCCATAGAGATTTCTGTTATGGCAAGTAAATGGCTGCTCATTTTAAATTGGGAAGCTTTAACAGCAAAGGTGAAACGTTTAGATCTACATTTTTTTACCTAAAATGGAACCGAAAAAGGCAGTATTTTTGGACAGGTTTAATTTATTATTGTATCGGTTAAAGCACAGGTATCATATCCATATACGGGAAGGCATGTTATTAATTACAAATGGTTTTATCTCAGAAGAGTCTTATTGTTAGTACAAATCATGTTAAACCCGTTGTAAAAATTGAAATTTAAGGACAGTTCTAGTATCATATGAATACCAAATGAGACATACCTAAAAATGGAGTCACACAGAGGACAGCAATAGTCATTATAGTTCCTGGGAAAAGCAGCATAGCTGGGATGAAGATATGAGTCTTTGAAAAATAGTGAGTAATCTGCAATTGTTCTTACCACTTCTCTGAGTCTTTTTTTAGAGCTGTTACATCAGCCAGTCACCCACAGGCTGTCTTTGTGCTGGTGGTAGAAAATGGTTAAATGTCTTAAATAGTGAGTCTCAAAGCATTGCCTATAGCTGGTATCAAAGCAACGCTCCTGTGAGCTGAGCTGCACCAGACATCTGCTGCATATATCAAATAACCAACCATCCATAAGCATTTTGTATGGACAGTTTAAATACAATGAATGGTTAAGACTGACCCATTAAACATTACTGAGACATTCTCAAGGTAAATCCTCAGTCATAGAACATCAGCCTCACACCATGAGATACAATTAAAGGTCATCTGCTATAACAGAAAACATATGCTGATTTTATCAAACATATGGAGAAAAAAAGGAAAATTACACTGAACACAAGGCAACAAAATAAAATAAGGATAGTGTAGGCATGATGCTGCATCTGTCACATCCCTGAATGTGAGTGTGCTGCAAAAACATGACAGAAATCCCACAAGTAAAACTGCCCATGTGCTAAGTTGACAGGGGAAGTTTTTGATGGTGTAGAAGGTGCCATCAGTAGCAAAACACCTTATCAGAACCTGAAAAATGCTGGTATCACTGTGAACATTCTACTGGCAACACCGCACTACCAAAACAAACAAACAAGCAAAGAAGTAATTAGTTTCAAATGATATCTACTGAAATACAGTAATCCCTGAGAAGGCTTCCCACAAATCTCAAAACAGTTTTCCACAGAAATTTTCTTTAAGGTCAATTACCCCTTGTGTGTAGCTAGGCACCAAAATGAAGAGATTGTTTCTAACAGCCACAAAGTAGACCAGCTGCATACATAGCAGCTTTGTCATCAGTTTCACAGATGTTTGCAAATCTTAGCTGTCCCAGCTGTTTGATGGGTATTCATCTCTTCTGTGGTTTGAGAGACTGAAATGAACTTTCTCTCTGTTGTATTGGTATATTACATGGTGTCAGGAAGTTATGAGGGTGGGCAAATACACTGGAAAGGCGTCCTGGGAGCGTGGGTGACAGCATGACAGACAGGATAGGAATCTCACCAGAGGTCCGGTCCCCAGTACTTGATCAAGGAGGGCAGGGAAAGATCAATGAGTGAAACTAGGTTAGAAAAGGTCCTGGTTGCCTGGGGAGGGTCATGGGGATGAGCAACATGAGGGCATCCGGGCCACTAAAGTACAGCATAGGACTCATACAGCAAAACCCAGGCAAGAGCCAGGAAAAAGAGCCTGAAGTCCAGCACAGTCCCTGCAGGAGAAGTATTTACCAACAGAGACTGTTCCAAGGGCTTGTCCTCGGCCACTTCACAGTAAAGTTGGCCCTCACCACCCGCATCCCAGCCCTGGGAGAAGGAAAGAGTTTGAAAAGTCTGTTGGTATGTGTCTGCTTTTCTGAATTCGATGAGACTTGAACCTTTACCTCACCGTAATCCCAAATGAAATGTGTTAATGCTTTTGTGAAACTTGCAGATAAGTCAATATTTGTCATTACGGGAAGCAGAGAAGGTGTGACTGTATGACTCTATAACCCATGTGGGTGTAAATCAGTTCTTATTATTATTAGTTCATGTAAAAACTGTCCCCCTGACCTAAACTACTGAGAGTTAGCACTGCCTCCCTCCAATAGAAATAAATTTATATTGTTGAGAATATCTATTAAGGGCAAAGCAGTATGATAAAACTGGATGACTTGAATATAGACTGTATTAAATGTGAGAATATGACCTACATACTTCATCTAAAAAACAGATTGTTTGCTCAGCAGCTTTTTAACTTCATCTAGATATAGCTGAATTGCATTTCTCACCTACCAACGGTACTTGCTTGGGGTGTGATAAACATCTCCTGTGTTTAGAATTGAACACACAGAAGACCCCAGCAGTCTGTTTACTTCTGCCTTGAAGATCCTCTTAATAGCAAGCATTAGTTTAGAATAACAGGACCAAACTCAGTCTCACAGAGTACACGTGGTATTTCTATTGAACAAACATCAGATGTTCCCAATAATCCTATGTGTAGGCAAATGGGGACCCCGACTTTGAATTTTCAGTTCACTCTTAATTTAGGGATACCAAAGGAATAGAAACAATGTTGAAAAATTGAGGCAACACCATCCATTTTAAATTCCTTCTGCACATTTGAATTTGATGCCTCTTTGTCTTAACCCTACATAGTCTTGAAATGCTCTGTATAAAGTTAGATTATGAACACAGTGGAACATCTTGATGTAACTGAACACAGAATCACAGACTCATTTAGGTTGGAAAAGACCATTCAGACCATCAAGTCCAATCATTAGCCATTAACCTACTACCTTTTTT
>WBMY01013084.1:296361-341147 GCA_013397315.1 Donacobius atricapilla | reverse complement strand
AAAAAAAAAAAGGCACTAAAATCCCTATATTTCAATGAATAGCAAGCAGTCTTTATATAGGGTTTTGATGATTTATAAAAGTCACATTATAAAACAGGTAACTTCCTTAAAAAAGAAACCTATAAATTGAGACAATACTGGAATTATCATTATATATACATAAGCATAATCAAATTCTTATACATTCTCATAAGATACCCGAAGAGTTTTTTGGGTGTCTTTTTTCTTGATCAGTCATTAAATACACAAAATGTTGCAAAAGTTTTAGGGAAGATTATCATCTACTGCACAGAATCAGATTATTGTTGATTAAGTTAGGAGTGATATTGTAAAAAAAAGGCTTGTTTGAAAAAAATTTACTGCACATAGGATGGGACAGGAATCAAGGCTGATTTCTGATAGTGAAGTACTGCTTCTTAGATATTCAAAGTAATGAGAGATGTCTGAGGAACAACACTTCACAACAAAATTCAATGTACAGCATCCATGATGGAATATCTTGCAGTGCAGTTCCATTGAATGGCAAACTGCTTATGAGAACTGAATCGTTTTCAACACAGAAAGAGCAGTCATCAGTCTCTCTTCTCGTTGAAGTTTCATAGTTTAAGCACTGAATAATCAAACAGACCATTAAAAGTGGTGGTTAATAATAACTATTTGAAAACTCATGTGAAAGCAGATAATGCTTCCATGTGACTGTCTGCTTTGTATATGCCCTGGTATCAATATAATGTGAGAACAGCATATGGTTCCTTTGATGGAAAGTAATGGAAAATGACAGACTGTTTGAAGATGCTGTGGTGCCAAGTTCATGAATAATGCATTAGGGTAACAGGTATAATCAGTGCAGTTTAATAGTCTGCAGCCTCCAGAGATACAACAACAGCATACAGAGGAATTATCCATGTACTAGGACAACCTGACACTTATCGTTTTTTTCCTTGATTTTATTTGATTATGACTACAATAAAATATGTCTTTAAAAAAACAGAGTCAAAACCAGAAAAGTTATATTCTGAGTCAGAATTAATTTAGTACACATGTTCTGTGCAATTTACCTTTTAATAATAAGCAAAAATTTCAAAATTGAACATAGGTTTTAACGCTCAAAATTTAATAATAAGAACAATTTTGTGGCTGTCATTCATGCACTGAAATAATTTTCTATATTGTGTAATGTCTTTATGCCATTTCAAATTATACAGCACACTGCACATATACCAAAATTGGTTTTAATTTTATTATTTTCTTATATCAAAAACAAGTCTAAGAATTAATTGAAAAAAACCCAGTCTTGCAGAATGCTGCTAAAAGATTTTGCATGAAGAATATGCTGATTAGTATTTAATGGTAATAGAAAAGCTCTGTGAAAGAGATTTACACTTAGGGATACATAATCCTCTTGGCACTCAGGTCTTACATTATGATGTCATGACTCCATAGCAATGAATATGAATTAGAGTAAATGACTTGGGACACAGGATTACAGTCCCAGTACTTACTCTTTTACTCAAGGAAAGATGGTTATGTTTCTGGATTAAAAGTTCCATTTTCTACCTGACAAATGAGCTACAGTGATGTATGTTCAGATTTCATCTTTATGAATCTATTCTGATTGCTATGTATCTGCTTCTGAAAAGACATCTTGACAGATCTCACTGTAAAAAAAAATACATGATGGCTATTTAAATAGCATTCTACAAGTCAAAAAGGTAGTGAGTATTAATTTTGTATATTTGTGGACATATATTCATGTGTATTAACATAAATACACATCCTACAAAAAAGAAAAAGCAATGGTAATCTAGGATGGGTTAATGTAGGAAATATTTTTGAAATGTAAAATAAGGTGCTCTAAAAAAATATCAAACCAGCCTTCACAAATAAGCTGCTATAGAACACCAGTTCTCATTAAATGAAATATTCTGTGTTATAATAATCTTTTCTGGTCTTTCTACCTGTTCTTCATTGCACTTATAATTGCCTATATGAATAGTTCATGTTGTGCAGTTCTTTAACCAGTACACGCACAAATCCATTATAATGTGTTGGGGCCAAATTGCTATACTTTACATTTATAGCAACTTCAGAGCATCAAAGGTTTTTAACTCGGAATTCTTAGAAGCTCAAATATTGTCATTCATTACTGGAAACATGTTTCTTATGATGAAAGTATTTCTTATTCATACAGTTAGTAAAAGTCTAGTCTTGTAAAGGATAATACATTTGAACATGAAAAATAAAGGTTTATCTGTTCTAAACTGGCCCTTGTAAATATGTTTCATTCACACCTGGGAAATTTTGAATGCAGGAAAGGTGATTTCAGTAATAATCTACACCCCTTTTTTTTTTCCTTTTTTTTTTCCCCCCCCACAGATTGTATAAACATTTCTGGACCTTTCAGCTACTAAGGCAGTTTGAACCCATCCTTTTATTAAAACCTCCCTTGTCAACCCCATCTAAAACTTAAGAACACTCTATCATTTGTACGTCAGACATTTCTAACAGATCTGTAGCTGATTTTTATTGTTTTTGTTTTCTTTCTTGGCAAAACAGTTTTTCTAATGCTAAAAAGTATTGCTGTATTTCTACTGCAGTGAAAACCCTAGCAGGAGTGGTTTGTCAGCCTGGAAGATTAACTTTGTTAGCAACATCTCATACCACTTTGTTGATTCAGAATAACTTCAATATTCTTTATAATCTAGTTTTTCTGTTGGATTAAGGAAACAAATAAACAAGGGGCAGATTGAATTATTTCCCCATATATTGTATTGGTTCAGCTTCTGAAATTTTAAAATGACTACAGAATTGTATCACTTGCTCGAACTTATTCAACTGTAAAAAAAAAAAAAAAAAAAGGCAAACCTAAGATAAGAGCATCAATTGATCAATTGTAGCTTCCAGTGGTGCCAAAGCAGCATAAAACGGGTGCAATGAACAGTTACCATCCAAACAGCTGAGAAAAATTTAAGTGTGACCAACTGTTTGATATTCACAGTTGTTTAGCACGTTCTCCATATACTGTGCATGAATATCAGAAGACAGAAACGAGAATGCAAAGCATATGTAAGAGCTTTCATGGGACCACAGAGCTTAACACAAGGAATTATGCCAGGTCAGATTTAAACATGGATCAAAAGCTAAAATTGCCAGTTTAGAGTTTGAGAAAAGAGAAAGCAGTTTTCCTAGGACAACCTCATATCAGTTAAAAGATATTTAGAAAATATTGTCATGTGAAGCATTACTGTTGAAATGCTATTGTCTTGTTGGTTTAGAATTATCAACAACAAGACAAAAAATTCCATGCACAGTGGACTTAATTTGAAATCCCCTGCAAAAAGTCGTACGCCCACCTACAACATTGCTACGTTAAGTTTCAGGCATAAATAACAGCAGAGAAGAATACAGATGCTTTCTGTAAGCTGAACATTTTCAAACCCATTCCCTCCTGTGAAGTGACTACTGGGTTGTGCACTATCACACAGACCACTTGTTACAATGTGGACATCGCTGATTCACATGGACAGCTTGGGCCTACCTCAAATTTTACCATCCTTGCGGGTTCATGAACTGTCAAGGGAGATTCTTCAGCTCCACCTCCCGGCATGGAAACCTGTAAGCAGAGATCAGAAGAAAGTTCATGAAACACCCACCACAGTTGATATGGGCACTGGCAATTCTAAACTTATGTCAATGCATTGCAAGCATCAAAGATTCATAGCCAACCAAACTGTTGTCAGAGCAACTGCAGGAACTTTATATGCCATACTTTTGTGGGAGGGTTAAAACAGCCCTTTGCAATCCCCTTGGCAGCTGTGAATGTAGATGCAGCAGGAGTGTATGGAAAGAAATAATTTTCCCCATCAGGACAGCACAGAATTGTCCAGCAGAGCCGAGTAACCAGCTGGCTCTAGTGGCTCTCTCATGCATGCACACCTATCTGACATTTTCTCATCTGGGCAATTCAATAGCCCAAAAGAAACTGGAAATATTGTTATCTGCTCTGCCATTTTAGTCTTGCCTTATCTTAGTGTATTTTTCTTGTCTTTACCTTCTTACTTCTGAGTGCAAGGGAAGTCAGAGTGTAGATGACCTAAATATCTTAGCTTTCCATTTCTCCTACAACAGGGAGGACATTGGATGGGAAGAGCAGTGCAGCCCTTCCTTTATCATCAGAAAAATATGTGGAGAGATGAAAAGTGTTAAAGATCTGTGAAGACACAATAAACTGCTCTGTTGCTTGTACAACAGCCTCTCCATAGCCGTCTGACTCTCAGGAGCAAAGATTCCTCTAAGGAGTGCAGACATAGACTCTTTCTTTTGTTGACCATTTCCAGGGATGACTCACTGAATAAGAACTGTGAATAGGATGATTCATCATCTGATGAATATCCCTTATGCTTTCCTTCTCACTGTGACATAGAGGCCACAGCTGCAGGGGCTGCACAAGAAGGTTGAGCTGCCAAAGATATTCCAGCAAAGAGAGAATTAAATGAGGCTGGGTTATGTAATGTGGAGAGAAGTGCCAAAGAAAGATGACTGAGATGCCCTGTGGAAACATCTGTCTCACTAGCCTTCACTGACTGAAGAGGGAGTCAAGAGGTCCTGCCAGAGCAGTGGGGAAGGCCTTTGAGTACTGTAATCTGTCATGCTGGGGAAGGGGAGAACCTACGTTCACTGCATCTGTGAAACATAGCCTGGTACAAGTGCCCTTGGGAACTTAAATTCCTCTTTTATTCTCACTATTCAACAGCAATATTGAACAAACTGGTTCTAGTTGGCTGACACCTATGAACTGGGATTCTGGCACAACTTGAGTCAAGTTATGTCAGTGTCCTCCTGATCCATCCCAAAATTACATACAAATACTGAAAAGCCAAACACTTAGCAGAATGGGCCTTTTGTACCAGAGTAGAATAAATCATTGATACGGGCCAGGGTTCTGGTCAGTCTATGGGGAAAGCCAACCTTACCCTGTAGTATCCACCCCCTTACCAGGATGCAAGTGTTGTGGATGGGTATTGTGTCTACTTTACCCCTTGAAATGAGTACTGCTGCACACCAGCATTCAGGAGCTGATAGATTATGGACAGTGGCTCAATGACTGGTGGCCCAGTGAAGCAACAGTGATTTTCCTTTGCCATTGGGAACATCTTTTCCTTAAACTAGAAATAGTTTTGTTCTCTTCTTTTTTCTGGCACACCTGCTAGAAGAATGTCAGAAATTCTACAGATAACAAATCTTTCAGACTTTTCTTAACATGGTGTGACAAGAATGATAATTTCTTTAAGACATTTTCACTTCTCTGAAAATGAAGACTGAAGTACTTCTGGTTTTTGTGGTTTGTTCTTGGTGAAGCTTTTTTTGAGGGGGGAAGAGGTAATAGGAAATAAGAAAAGAGATAAATTGAAACAAAGAAGGAATTAATTAAAAAAAGAAGATTATTTAATTAATTTAATTAATTAATTAAATGAAAAGAGAAAATAGAATGAAAGTTGGAATATATATATTAAAATATATGAGTTGGAATATATATATAAAATAAAAAACATTAAGAAAACCAACTTTTATATATATATGAGTTGGTTTTCTTAATGTTTTTGTTTCACCAAAGTCCTTTATTAAAAGTTTTCTTTCTATGGACACATGCTGATAAACTAGACCAAGCAGCTATAGTTTCAACATTCAGGGAAAAAAATAAAAAAGAAGAAAAAAAATACAATATTTATGACCCTAGCCTCCTTTTCTCTTCTCCTAATACCCAAATTTAGTCTTCCTAAAGTGTCTCAGTATTTTTACTTACACATAATCTCATTAGTGGGTTCATAGTTGTCAAAGTTATGCATTTTGACTTGGAATTCCATGTAATTACAAGATTTGGTAATAATGATGTCATAAATAGGGAGAATTGTCTAAACATCCTCTGGAGAATATTTGTAAGAGAAGCAGGTAAATTATTTCAGGGTTATGTGGATGGTAACAACAGTAGCAATGAGAAAGTAGACAGGATGAAAAAAGACACAGAAATGAGTGTAAAAGGATAATATGAAGAGGCAAGTTAGTTTCCAACTTTAGAAGGATGAAGGAGGAAGTTAATAGGAAAAGAGACAGTGCAGAAATTGTGATTGAGGAGATGTGTGGATTGCAATTAGTGAATGGTAATTAAGATGGTGAAAGACTGCCCACATCTATTTAACACAGTCTTGAAAACTATACACTAAAATTTTGCAGGGGTTGAAGTATAGCTAAGGGTAATTGAGAACATGCACAATAATTTGTCAAACAAGGACAGAGAGGAAAAGATGTAAAACACCAATGTGAAAAATCCTTTGGTGTAAAAGAGTTAACCAATGGCTCTTCTACTATAACTCCCAGCAGGCTGCTCCAGGAAAAAGGTGGCATAATATGACCACAATTTCCAAGGAAAGCCTGAAGCCTTATTCAGCCTGACCTATTCATTAATCATTACAAATAGATTCCTGTAAATAATATAGTTCTTCCCTTACTTTTTGGAAAGCAATACAGCTCAGAGCACAAAAATGTACTAGCTGCATATTTTGCAATTATCCTACTGGAGCTAAAAAAAAAAAAAAGCTGAAGTTAATAATTGGAGATAGGTGTTGGATTTTTGTTTGTTTTGGTTGTTTTGTTTGTTTGTTTGCAGTTTGCTTAGTTTTTTTTGGGGGGGGGTGTTGGTTGTTTGTTTTGGGTTTTTTGTAGTTTTGGTTTGTTTGGGTTTTGGGTTTTGTTTGGTTTTGGGTTTTGTTTTGTTTTGTTTTGTTTTTTTCCTCACAGGAGTCGTAGATATAATCTTATCTTTGGGTACCAGTAAAAATTTATCTAGAAAAAACTTTCATTACATAAATACTCCAATTTTTAACACTGTTAATTTACAGTATTAACAGGATGTTGCCACCATAGAATCACAGAATCACTGAATCATGGAATATGCTGAGTTGGAAGGGACCCATCAGGATGATCAAGTCCCACTCCTGGCCCTGTGCAGGACAGACTCATAGTCACATCATGTGCCTGAGAGTGTAGTCCAAATACTTGAACTTTGTCAGGCTTGGTTCTCTTACCACTTCTCTGGGGAGTCTGTTCCAGTGTCCAATCACCCCATGGGTGAAAAAATTTCATACCTAACTTAAACCTCCTGACTCAGCTTCATGCTGAGATGTATGTATGTAATCTCAGAGTTTTTTCTTTTTTTTAAAGTCAAAACTACTTGATAAACAAAGGTTAAACATGCCAATTTAGTTTTACTTCTAAATCACAAGTTGCCTTTTTTTTTTTTAATTTCTATAGTGAAAAATGCTCCCCACTCTTGATGTTGCCTTCCATTACAAAGAGCACTTGAAGAAAACTCACGGCTACTAAAATAACCAGGTCAATCGACAAATACCTAACATCTCATATTTTGCTTCCTGTCCTTTAATAAGTTTTCACATGCATTGGCCGTGCTGCAACGGAGATCAATGCCATCTCAGTTGCAATTCTGAAGCCACAGCCATTATACCGGGACGTGTGACCTATCAGATCTATTTTGGCTGAAGAAATAGAAGATCTAGAGGGCAAAGAAGATTTTAAGTTTTTTTCTCCTTTTTTTCAGTGAAAAAAAAAAACTTTTCACATCAATGTTATATATGCAGGATACTCAGTGCAACCTGATGGAAGTTCATATCTTCTCTTATCAGTTTTCTACATTAGTATCCACTCCTCTAGGGGTTCCAAATTCAATACAGTTCTCTGTGAATCTTAGATATTTTCAGATACTCAGACCCATTGTGAAACTTCTGTGCTTGCAAAATCCTCATTTGTTTATTTTTTAACGATGAAAAATGCTCATTCCTTCGTTATCCAGCTATGCACAGAATGTTCATTTAGCATGTTTAATTATGTAATACAGGCATGCATTATGACTTAAAGAGGAAGAAATTCTCAAATTTCAAGACAGAACATTTTATCCTTAGGTGAATACTTAGAGAAGGGAGAAAATAGAGTATTTAGGGGGGAAAAAAACCCAAAACAACAAAAAAGCTGTCTTAGTGCCCTCTTACTGTAATGAAAAAAAAAGGAATTGGAAGTCTATCTTATTCTGTCTCAGTGTATCCCTTTGTATTATCATCAGTATTTACAAGTCCGTCTGTTGTGGAAGGTCTCTTGGAAACATCAATTTCAAAACCACTTCAGCAGCTAATTTTCTAAGCTTGCCTAAGGATTTTAACAGTGCTTTATAATATGAAGTAGGGTATAGATCTAAAATAGTAAAGAAATATTTCTGACCAAACAATAGAAAAGGTAATAAAATATTAACCCAAACTTGTATTTATATTTATAACCAGTGTTATTATTCCAGCATTTTTGTTGACTCAGTAAAAACAGCTGATACTTTCAGCATTATATCTGATGAATTTATATTCATGATTCTGTTTGCAGTACAAGAAACACAGTTTGTGTACTCCAGCACTTAGGTCCATGGGTAGCGCTATCTGTAAATATGAGCCATTAAGCTCCAAAGTTAGTCTACAGATTTTTTTTCCATTGTAATTCTAACACCAACAAACGTGTGTGTACAAGGACAATGCTGTTTGTCAAAAATGTAAGCAGATATTCATTGTACTGCATGAAATTTTGTGTATGTTGAAGCATCATAATAACGACAGTCAACAAATATAGTATAATTTATCCTTAAACTATGGAGTCACTATTTGTCGTTAACCAGTTTTCCATACAAGGAATAATGTATTTACATGTATTTTCTCTCCATTAAAACAATACTGCTTTAGTAGGTATCAACTCTGAAAACTAGTAAAATGGAACTCATTTAATTTTTTTCATTTCTGGATTACCTAATATTTATTCTTGATCTTGACAATCCATATTGTGTTATCATATTAAAATATTTAACTGTGAGTATTCCTAAGTTATTACACAAAACCGTGAGTATAGTTATTCAATCAAAAATGCTAAGGATGAGTTTCACTGAATTGTTTATAACCCATAATATAGTTAGCATTAACCTAAAATTTCATAAAGTGTTAGATACTTGATGACACAGAGTTTCTCCTGCTGTTATTTAAATTTTGCTTTCTGATTAGTGCTATCGTTATCAGCATTCATCGCAGATTTTGACTGTAAATAGGTGAATTAAATGAAGACTAGATCATGAATCAAGTTTTCTATGAATACAAAGTTAGGACGTATAAACCTTGAATACTCTGAAGCAAATTTAGGACAGTTATAAGTATTTCCTCTGTTGTTTTTTCGTTCAATTCTTTCATCTTTACATATATGCAACAAAAAATTAAGGAATATATATTTACATGTTGGGGTTTTTTTAATTGTTATTTAAATAATGATATAGATTCCTTATCTTTAAATCCACTTTCTTTCAGTTTTTATTCCAAGAATTATTCATCTCTTTCAAGTAATGAAAACAGCAAAAATGCTGTTCCTACTGGACAGTATGTAATTGCAGTAATAATTGAATGTAAAATGCAGTTCGTATTTTTAGTTAAAAAATTGACTAAATTTAAATAGATGTTTTGTGGTATGCAGCTGCACTCAGAAATATAAAGCAGTTCTCAGTATAAATCTTGAAAAGAATGAATACTGTCACAGCTGGGATTAAATTAGAACACTGCTTAATAAAACATCAGCGATGTTGTTACAGCTGCCCCAAAATGGCACCATCCAGTGAAGCTCACTTCCAAAAAAATTTATTTGCAGCTTTTAAGTAACATCTCTCACTCTCAGCTGTCTTCTTCCTGCAGAAACAACATGTAAAATATCAAGAAATAAGAATTAAAGACTACCGTGAATATCATCTTTCTGTTTAATTGCAATTCCAAATTCTTTAATTACTATATATCTCAATGATTTTGTTTGCTTTCATGCAGTAGGAAAAAAACTACCAACAGTGCTGAAGATCAAAAGCAATACCTACTCCAAATAAATCTAAGTGGTGTAGAGTGGGAGGCAAGTACCAGTATTTTTTCTCATAGCCAAAGATCAATTTGCTGCTCAGGAATAATTTTGTATAATGTGAGATCTGCAGTTTCTTTAATTTTCCACAATATGAGGACAAGCTTCCCTCTTGTTCTCCCTGTTTGTTTTGGGTTGTTTTTTAAAGATGTAATTCATTAGCAACATTCTTGAAAATGTACCTAGAATGCACTTTGAGTTAATTTCTCAATCATTATCAACTACATGCACAACACTAAATTACTGTCTGTCCATTACCTAGAATATGCTTCATATAGATTAGGGAAAACTATTTTTAAATCTGTTGCTCTCTGACAGTCTGGATCAGATGGGATTTATTTGATCTAGAAAGTACTTCACCCTGAAGCTCAAAGGTAGTTTGGGGGTTTTTTTGGGGGGGGAGCAAATCTTTTGTAGTCATGATTTTTATTTAAAAAAACACAACCACCACCACCACCAAACTAAAAACAAGCAAAAACAAACAAACAAACAAAACCACCCCGAAAAACCCCACTTCAATAAAGGCAGCATTTGTCTATTCAAATGTCTATTCTGCTTTATAATGACTGCCTGCTAATTAATATCTTCAGGCTACTTTCAGAATTTAATAAGTATGTTAAGAGAGATGCATTTGATGAAGGTATTTGAAAGCCAAGAAACTGCAGAAGATTAAATGTAAATAATAATATTTTCAATTTTAAAAAGTTAAGTCAACTTCACATTTGTTTGTGACATTATATTGATATGATCTCTTGCTTCCTCATTGAACAAGAAATACATTTTTTGGTTCAGTTTTTAAATACTTAAAAATTTAAAAAAGGTGAATGCAGAATCCCTTATTTGTGGTTTCTTTCAAATTCATTGGCATTGTGATAACTTTTAAAAAGTAATAGCAATTACGGCAAAACTTGTCGCAGGTGCATTTACAACCTATTGTCCAAATGAAAAAGCAAACGCCAATTACAGAGAAATATACAACCTGATTTTTCAAAACTTGAGTGTGCTACACTGCAAGAGTTCCATTAATAAAAATACATTAGCTAATATAATTTAAATGCCCACAGAAATGAAGAATAAATTGTATAAAATGCAAGTTAAATTATATCCTAATTTTTTCAGGTTATACATTTTAAAGTGTACTAGCTTAGGGTGAAAATTTGCTAAGATACTATTAGTGTGAATTTCAACCTTCTTGCAAGTAAAGTAAAATTCTTGATTGCTAGGAAGAAACTCTTAAGGATTTACAATTAATAGGCACATTTTATGGCATCATCATATTAACTATACATTTGGCATACTCCTAAACCCCATAATTAAATGTCAATTATCACCTTAGTCTAGCATAGTCTAAGAAAGATTTTAGGAAGAAAAAAAATGAATAAACATTAAATTAACTGTCACCTTAAGACACCCTTGCATTCAACAGCAGAACAAATGAGCAATTTTAAGTATATAGAATGTGAGGGTGTGTAACGAGCAACAGTTGTCAGAAATATTGTAAACTATTTGGTTTTATATTAAAACTGTGTGGCATTTTTCTCCTCACCTGTCATCCATACTCTGCCCCCAAAACCTTTCCTTAAATTTCACTGAGAAATGAAAAAGACACAGACATATAAAAAATATGAATGTATGTGTGTTGGTGCATGGACATGTGTACATACAATATATACAGGTGCACACACACACAGAGCTCCAAATCTGCCTTTCTAGCGTTTTGTGCATAACGATGTGCACTGATGTACTTAAACATGTTATACTTGGTGGCTGTGTGCCACCAAGCTGAACATCAACTTTTGGGACTGTATTAGGATAGGACCTTCCAGATAGACATTTTAAACAATAATTTCAAGTCTTCATTGCTTCGGCACTGCATGGTTTCATTTGCAGCCCTCAACACTAACTACTCTTTTATCTTTTGCTTTTTTATCATTCTCACTGAGAATTCTATGATAGCATTTTTGAATCCTTTCATTCCACACCATTCCGCCCAACAGTTTACTTTCCCTCTCTAAAGGCCAGGTCTCCTTCTGAGAAATAATTTATTTCTTTTTCCCAGAATAGATTTTTTAATAGTGCCAATATTCCCACTTGGAGTGGTCAGGGAGTAGGAAAATGGAACTATTTCACTGAGTCTCCAAGTGTCTAACAATTAATTAGAAACATCATGAAAAATGTTAGGGCTAATGAAGCTTTACAGGAAAGGTGAACTAAAGATGCAAAAAAAAGAAAGAAATTGCAAATTACAGAATCCATCACTGCTGGTTTTAACTTGAAAAGACAAGGCAGAGTGACTTCAAGTTGAAGTAAGAAAATTATGATAGCTAAAGGTGAAAGAGTGGTTGCATTGCAAGAGTCAAGTGCACTCTTAAACATGGGAAAAGAATTGAAAACCTCAAAAACATTTAAAAGTCTCTTCTGAGATGGAGAAGAACCTGATTCAAGTTGAACCACCTCATACTGCTCTTGATCTTTTCTTTCTGTTCTCATTCTGTTATCATCTTTTCCTGTTGCGATCACAACAGAAGCTAATGGAAGAAAATGTGGCCTACACATCAGATAATAAGTATATTTCAATCCCACACAGATTATATGGCACAGAATAGAGAGAGTTGCAGTCAAGTGGTCTTGAGAAATTTAATGAGAAAGTAAGAGTGAGCTTCCTTGTAAGAAGGAATGTATTGCATTGGAGAAACAATGAAATCAATTACATGAATTGCAATATAAGTATAATAATAAGCTACAGTTTTAACATTGTGTTTAAGCTGTCCATCTAAAATTATCATATCCAGCTAAATACTGAAAAGGCAAAAAAAAAAATTGAAAAAAATCGGTAAGAACATCTGTGTAGGATTTCTATAATTGTCTCATTATGTAAGAGCAAAAATTCTGGCGAAAGAAGAAATGAAAAGACAAAACAGTTTACCACTGAAGAAAATAAACTCTTTGCATATAATACATAATAGTAAAACAGCTTTTTCTAAAATATTCAGTATAGTCATCAACCATGAAATAAGTTGACCTGATAAGGCATGACATGTCCTAAAAAAGAAACCAAAACTCCCCTAAACTTTTATAGTTAAAAAATGTGACATCTATTTTAGAATATATCCTGTTAAGCTTTGAAATTATATAATTCTACATGTTGATGAAGACAAAAATACCAACTTCTGGATATGCTGGTTAATGTTATCTTCTCAGTTTCAGACATTCATTAGCCTCAAAGAAATCAAAGACAGAGAAATTCCTAAATTATCATATTTTCACCCAGCACACCTCTAAGTTTTATATTAGAAAAGCCCTCTTGGATTCATATGCAGTATGAAATACATATGTGGCTGCATCTTCTCTATGAAGCTATCACAGAGGCAGTTTTGTCATTCCCTTCTCCCATGCTGTGTCTCCCTCTGATTTGTACTTAAATTTAAATATCAAAATCAAAATTAGATCAAGTTATAGGTTTTATGATTATTTGTTATATTATAAGTATGTTGTTACTATAACAAGATTGGGTTATAGGCATGGAAAAAATTAAAAATAGCTAAAAAATTAAGTTCAGCTGATTTCTCAGCTTGTCATACTTCCATTTTTTAAGTCCACATAAACATTTGTATTTAAAATTAACTGTAAAATAATACACAAGATAAAAGAAAAGCTATACAAGAGAGGAACTGATTAAAAACATCTCTAGTTTCTGAAGATGACATGTTCCAGCTATGGGGAGTTCCCAGGTAACGAATGGAAGCCTCCTCTAGAAATCCTTTGAATGTTAATCTGAACAGGACTTGTAGAGCACGTGCAAAGCATTCAAACATTAATTCAAGAGCAGCTACTAAATTATCTCATTTTACTAATTTGTAATGGAAGACCTGACTCCCCTTTATAAAAAAAATTCTGCGCCAAAAGTGGGGCTAAACTACAGACATTTTGCATTTATAGATCTAGTTAAACTGAGATATTACTCATGTGAGTGAGTTACTGTTCAAGAGGAAACTGGATCTTGGTAAGAATTTTCTTTAAGAAACACAAAACTAGAAATTACTTAGATCATAACTCATATCCCTTCAACTCTAGACTTTCAGGGAAATGCTACCTGTGGTCGAGATCTACTGCATGTAGATCTGAGTTCACTGCATGACAGAAAGGTGAATCAAGCAGGAGTTTTCAAAAGCTGTTATAGTTCCCACCTATGGTTTGTACCCCGATTAGTCATGGAAACAAAAGTGGTGCAGGTGAGGGGAAAGCTATTTTACAGCTATGTTACATTTAAATGCATGATGTCAGGTCAGCAGCCCTAGGATAGCGTATACTTCTCAGATGTGATAAGACTGATGTAACCATTGAAGTCTAGAAAGAAAAATGCCGAAAATGTACTCTATTCTCGGTTGTATTGTAAGCCACAGAATGTTCTCAATCTCTAAAAAAATATATGGAATAGAATCATGGAATCACAGAATAGTTTGTATTGGAAAGGATGTTTAAAATCAGCTATTCCAACCTCCTATGCCATGGATAGGAACAACTTTAACGAGATCAGGTTGGTCAAAGCCCCATTCTACCTGATCTTGAACATTTCAAATCATGAGACATCTACAGTTTCTCTGGGCAACCTGTTCCTGTGCCTCACTGCATTCATGTTAAAATTTCTTTCCTTATAGCAAATAAAAATCGAATCTAAATATGCCCCCTTTCAGTTTGACTCCATTACCCTTGTCCTGTCACTGCGGGCACTGGTAAAAGGTCTTTCTCCATCTTTCTTGTAAGCTCCTTTTACATAGTGAAAAAGTCATAATTTCCCCAGAGACTTCCCTCCTCCTGACTGAGACCCAGCTCTCTCAGCCTGTCCTCACAAGAGAGGTGTTCCATCAGTTTGATCATTATCATTTCATCCTCTGGACTTGTTCTGACAGAGTCTTGTCCTACTTGTTGTCACACATTTTATGCAGCCCAGGACACGGATGGCTTTCTGGACTGAAAGCATACCTTGCCAGATCAATTCCAACTTTTCATCCACAAATATCCCAAAGGCCTTCTCCACAGGGATGTTCCAAATAAGTTTAATTTATGATATTGTGAATTGCCCCAATCCCGGCGCAAGATTTTTCACTTGGTCATGTTGAACTTCATAAAATTCACGCAGCCCACTCTTCAAATGTTAATGTTCCCCTAAAATGGAATGACATTCCTTCTAGCATGCCAGTTTCCTTCTAGTCAGTAAACTTGGTTTTACCTTGATACTGAGGTGACACACACTCAATCCCACTATGCCATTGATAAAGGTATTAAATAAGGTTGGCCCCAATACGGACCCATGAGGGACATCATGTGTTACTGGGTTCCACTTGATCACTGAGCTGTTCACTGTAACTCTGAATACAGCCATCCAGCCAATTCCTTATCCATCTAACAGTCCATCTATCAAGACCACACCTCTCCAATTTATTTCCAAGAACTCTGTGAGAGTCTGTATCAAAGACCTTTCACATTGGATAGGTCTCAGTTGTAGCCCTTCCCTTTTCTATTGCTGCAGTTACTCTGACACAGAAGGTTGGAACACGCATAATTTACCTGTGATGAAGTTGTCTTTCATCACCTCCCTGTTTTCCACGTCCTCCACCAAAATTAGTTCTTATCAGTGCAACTAACGGTGGCAGAATATAGGTTTTCTTTTGTCATGTACAGTCAATATAGAAATTACTGAAAATAATCACAGAACATGCTATGTTGAAAGGGATTCACAAGTCCCTCATCGAGAGTCACCCCACATGACTGAGAACACTGTCCAAACACTTCTTGAACTCTGTCTGGCTGGTGCTATGACCACTTCCATGGGGAGCCTCGTCCAGTGCCTAAACACCTTCAGGGTGGAGATCCTTTTCCTAATATCCAACCTAAACCTCCCCTGACACAGCTTCAGGCCCTTCCCTTGGGTCCTGTCACTCGTCACAACAGAGAAGAAATCAGTGCCTGCCCCTCTTCCCCTCACGAGGAAGTTGCAGACTGCAATGAGGTCTACCCTCAGTCTCCTCTTCTCCAGGTTGAACAGACCAAATGTTGGTAAAAAAATAAGGTTTTGACATAATGTATACAGGAATGTCTATTTTTTTTTTTTTTTAATCTACACAAATTAGGAGTACAGAATTAGGGAGTTTTTAATCTTACTGTTTCTTCTCTCATTTATAGACTGTAAATTATTTTCTTTGGAAAAAAAATCAATAATTCCTTGTGAGTGCTGTTTGGTATTCTGGGGCTATTTTTTAAAATTATAGAATATAGGAATTTGTTGTACAGTTTTAATGTACATAAGTGTGAAAATGTTCATAAGCTGTTAGTATTATCAGAAAACCTGCACAGAGATGTAGGTAATTAAAAAAAAACATATTCCAGCTCATAGTGACTCTGGTAGGAGAGGATAATCACCCTGAGAATTTATTCTGTTCTACTTTGTATGTAATAGAAATAATCAATATTTACTTTAACTATTTTTCTTTCTATTCGGAAGATTTTACAAAAACACCCCAGAATTCCAAGATTTCCTGCACAGGTAAAAGTGTCTATGTGCTGTACAATTATACAGCTAAACACTAAAAGACAGAGATTTCCCATAGAATCAACTTATACCCATGCTTAAAAAATAACTGCAGAAGTCTACAGAAGTTCTGTATCAGATACAAAATAAAGTGATATTTCTGAGCAGTGAAGGCACAGACTTGCAGTGATTTCCACGTTGAATGTTGCTTAAATTTCTTATATATTTTCAATATACATTTTGTATAGTGTTATGAGGTGGTAATAAGAACCAACATAGTTTTTTCTCAGTTGTCAAGTAAGATCAAAACTCTATGCCTGTAATGGAAAATATTTTTTGGGAGTCCATATGGTCTGGTTCAGTTCACACATTTCAGACTTAATTTTCTTTTACTCTCATGAGTTGATAGACTCATAATTACAGGCAGCCTGTAAAACAGTTATGAGGAATTACACTGCCTCTGCAAAAGGTCTCAAAAGATTTTTCACCTATGCAAGGTAAAAGGCTAAGGCTGTGATGAATATATTCAGTCCTCAACAGTTACATCTCTGCCCTTACCATAGTGAGTTAGGCACCTCGAGAGGAAATTCAGGGAGAGTAATGGAACCCTCCTACTGGGAAAGGATTGCCCAGGAAGGGTCTTTTAGATGTTAGTCCTTATATTTAGTGTTGGCAATATGATTTCACATTTTGTTTTAAGGTTTTCTACTAGAGGATTTTGGGTTTTAAGAGGCCTAGTCAGCTGGAACGACCTGCATTCACACTTGTGATGTCATTTGTGAAATACATTGCAACTTCCTTTACATTAGTAATCTTACTCTAGGATGTATACATGATTCAGTTGATCTACTTGAACAATCTCTAGCAGAACAAAAGTTAATTTTTTTTGTCTTCTAAATGCCACTCAACTGTGAGTGGTTCACTATATCAGTTCCCTTTACACAAGCTTGGGTAAGGAACCAAAGGCCATTGAATAATGAATACTTTATCTGGGAAAAAAAAAAAAAGCTTGAATGAAATTTTGTCTCTCCATATTAATTTTGCACTCTACTTCTTGCAGTAAGAGTGTTTTAAATAACTGAATTTGTTTTATTTTCAACCCTTTGATTTTTTTTATGTTGGCTTTATTATAAGTAGTAATTGTTTTTCAACACAATATCCTATTTGAGTCACCCTTTTGATCACTGGATTCTTTTACAGGGTGTGGTACATGAAATTATATTGAAACTTTTTTGTTGTTGTAATTATTTTTACGTCTATTTAAGAGTGATTAAGCTTGTCTATAACTTTTGGACAATTAGGCTGGAGAATAAAGCCAGTTGCTGATTGTTTATTTTTGGAAAACAATTTTTATTCTCTCAATAAAAATTGCTTCCTATAGCAGAAGGCTGTGCTGAGAGAATACAGTATCAAGAATAACTGCTGTAGCAGTTATTTTTGGTATAGAATTTGCCCTACCTCTATCACCTATCACTTCACCTGCAATGTGAACATAGCTGAGTCTTTAAAATCACTTCTGTCCATTAAAAATGAGTCCTTCAGAACTGTACTATTCCCTCTACAGAAACATCTAGAAACTGAGATATAAAGGGCAAATGACAGATATGCTGCTCTGGAGAAAAATGCATGCATTTTTCTCTAGACAGCATAAGAAGAGAAAACAGTACCTGTAGGTTAAAAACAAAAAAACCACCAAAAACAATACCCCCCCCAAAAAAACCCCCCAAAAAACCATAGAACAAACTTCTACTCTACTTTCAAATTTATTTACTAATATTACTCTGCTTCACTGATTCTGTTATTAAATAAACAAAAGAAACAAAATTAAAGTTATTGTTGGAATTGTGTAATAGAGAAGATTCCTATGAAGATTTATGGACACTTACTCTGAAGTATTTGGGAATGATGTAGTAGTTAACTGAAATAACCAGTTGTAAGATTTACATGGATGCAATATTTGTATTAATCTTGGATAACAGTAATATTGTCTAATATGGAGGTTTTGCTACTTCCTCACACCACTGTACTTCCAACAGCCATTCATTTGTACTGCTTGTGTCTGTTTACTACTGGAGTGTTTCAAAACTATACCTTTTTTTTACTCAAACTGCTAATGTTATCATCTGTGAATATTTAATATCAGCTCTGGGTGTTTTGGTGTTTCATTGGTAGTGGAGACCTAGCAATTTTCATATAAAAACCTATTTGCAAACCTAAATGCCAATGTATATATTAGCAATTGGTAAGTAATTGATACCTTTGTGTTCCATAGCCCTTTAGTGTGGAAGATAAAAAAAAAAAAAATTCTTCTCATTTTGTTGCTATTAAAATGACAGAAAATGGGTCTTGTTCTTTGTAATATTAACTCCATTATAGGAAATACCTTTACCAAAAAATATTCATCATTACAGTCAGTTGTACAGAATCATTCCAAACTTTTTGTGTATAAAGTGATGTCCAAATGCTGTGGCTTTTTGCAAGATTTTCTCTATAAAGAATTTGTTGCTTTAATAGGATATTGACATACAATTCTTCATGATGACCTTGTGTTTTTTAATACCACATCCATGGAATAATCAGGCAGAAACATAGTGCCAAACAGAAGAAAAAGATACAAGTAAGTCTACCAGCTCCTAATTGTGCTCAAAATTACAATATCTGTCTCGTTTGTTTGCTGAGTAATAAATCTACCAGACTATTAGGTGTTATTTTTAAGAAATGTTCCTCCATTTATTAATCTCAGAGCTTCTGTACTTGACAAAAGTACTTAGTGATCACAAGAGAAGGTTGGTCTCATCTCGACACTTGGAGTTCATCTATCTGGAATAAACAGAAAACAGAGTGCCTTATACCGAAGTACCTAACATGGGCTGAAGTAGCCTCAGACACAGGAATGAAATTGAGGAGGAGTCCTGTATCTCACATAAGAGTCCTAAGCACTGAATTATCAGCAAATGAGGAGCATTCTTCCACTATTTTGAGAGTGAAAAACATAATGGCAATATGTTGGTGTTCACTTTGCCAATTTTTTAAATCTTCCTACCAGCCATCCAGCTTATAATCAGACCTCTGAGGCTCTCTCTGTATAAAGTCAAGAATCACAACTTTTTCAATTTCTTCAACAGAGAATAAAGGTGCAAAATATTCATTTATTATTTCTGCTATTACATTATTATTTCAGGGAGCTTCTTTTCTTCATATATCTGTGCAGGTTTCCTGCGTCTGTTGCCTTTGGGAAAGAATTTATTAATGGCTTTTATGCCTTTTGAAAGCTGTTCTCCAACTCTATATTTTGACTGCCTTTTATATTTAACTTGCTAGAATTTTTTGCTCCTTTCATTTTCTTCAGTTGAACACTATTTCACTTCCCTGAATGATGTTTCCTTGAATTAAATATTTTCTGTGACTCAGCAATTTAATCATGCCAACTTTCTTTTGCATTTTTTTTTAACTCCCTAGGCTATTTTTATGCTGCTCCTTTCTTTGAATTTACACATAAAGTCTTGGATTTCTTGTCTCTTGTTGCTTCTACAAGGACGTTAGATACAAGTACATTGTAATTTCTATGCTAGAGAGTTTTTTAATGACAACATTTCTAACAGTTTCCAACGTTGTTAAGCGGTGAGGTCTTATATATTTTTTAAATGTTTTCTCACTAACTACTTTATTTATCAGGATATATATACACAACAGGAGTGCAAAAGTACTGCACAAAAAAGGCTATGGTCATTAGCTACTGTCAAATACTACTATGCAAAATTCTACTATCCTGAATTTATGCAATGAAAATATTTTGCATTTAAAATTCCTCTTGAAAACAGTGATAAACCTTATGAATGTACCATTTGAAAATCCTTCCTTGAAAAAGCTGAAATTAAAAAAATGTATAAAACATACAAGTTTATTGTCTTACCTGCCTGTGAGTTTTCAGCTGCCTTCTACAGCAATTGAACATATGCTTTTTGTTTACAAAATTGCTTGTTAAAACATTCCCAGAAGAGTAGCATTCTACACTTCTTTCCTTGAAAAAGGAAATCATGATACATGCTTATAATTGTCTTTGGGAATCAGGTTCTATCACTGTTCCTTGTTTGCAGCCTCTATAAGCATAACTGCAGAATTCCAAGGCCATCTTGTTCCCTTTGGGACAGAGAGCTCTGGTGTCAAGCATCCTGTGATATTCAAGTAGCTGTTGTGGTAGGGAAGGACATGTACAGGGAGAAATGAATGACATTGGAGCGCTGGCACAAACTGCCTAAAACTGTTGAGGGCAGTTTACTGTTACTGATGTCAGAGAAATATTTTCTAATGCTGTTTTAAACCATCACACAATGAGTTAAAGTTGTGACAATCAATATTATTAAGACCATTGTTATAATTAAGACTGAGGGGAATGCAAGTAGACTAAAACAGAAAAGGGGGAAGCTCACTTACCACATAGGGCAACTGTAACATCATAAACAATTGATTTTATCCAGTAGTGGGTTAGGGGAGGCAGCTACAGGAGAAAGTGGAGGATTTATGAGGGAGGAAGTTAAGCCTAGGAAGAAGGGAGGATGGATAGAAAATTGTTTTTTTTTAGTTTTGACTTTATTTATCACTAGTTTAATCTGTTTTTAATTGGAAATAAATTACATTAATCTTCCCTAAATTTAGTCCATGTCACCTGTGACATTAATTGGTAAGAGCTTCCTCCTGTCTATATCTCAGCCCAGAAGTTTTGCATCATGTTTTCAGCCTCCTCACTTTTAAGAAGCAGGAATGAACTAGAGGCAGCCAGCCAATATCGGGCCAATCATGAACAGAAAAAAGATTATAAAGTAATGAGGTGACTTATGAGGTCACAAAATATTTTAGATTAAGTAGCATCAAGATCTGGTTATGTGGATATGGATTCGTCTGTTGAATATGTTCACATAGCATCTTAGCTTCACAAATATTCTTAATTTTAGTAGGAAGGTTGTTTCAGCTAGATAACCTAGCTTCCCAACAGCCTCAGCATGTCCAATTACATTCCTGACCATGAACTAGAAACTGCATTTGTAAGCTTACAGTCTTCACCCCACTTTAATCTCTAAGTACATAATTATTTATGCAGTACATTATCACATGAGAGGGAAAATCCATGTTTATAGACCTTGACCAGCAGACATGTTACTTGATGTACCATTCAGTTCCAAACAAGGATTAAAAAAACAACCAAAAAAACCCACCCCAAAAACCCAACTTGCTCAGAATTAAAAAAAAAAAACAAAACAGCTTTAGTTACGAGATGCTAAGTAATATAGGGAAAAGAACCTCATCACTTTAAAACTAAGCAAGGAAAAAGTTGTGCAGTTGTGAAATTATTACAACTTTCATATTTGTATAGTTTCTCCCTATAAATCTGCTTAAGACAAACCAACCCTCATTTATTTTATGTTTATTTTCTATATTTTTTAGAAACAATGGGTTTGTTGTTAAAAGACAGTATTTATATCAAAAACCTGATCTAAACCTACTGAATACTTTTTCTATCAACTGTGCTCTCAGTCGGCAAAGCTCTCAAAAACCATAGTTTGATCCTATCACCTTTGAATTTAGCTGGAAAACAGGACCTCACAAGAGTAGAGGAATGTGCATAGATAGCCATAACTTTTATGAGAAATTGAGAGAATTCATACTTAATATCTGTTTAATCACACCTGGAGAGAAGAGAAGATGCAGCTGCCTCAATGAATCATGCCCCCAAATAATTCAGACAGGTCTTGAGATTTCCCAGTTTTGCAAAATTACACTGTAGCTTACTCATGCTTACAGTTAAGCTCATAGGTAAAGACTTATGTACCACTATAGCATGTTTTTAAAGTTTCTTCTACTGTTTGTCAAACAAATTGTACTTTGTGATCTGGCAAAGCATCACTGCTCAGAGGTGTTTCATAATTGAAGTAACATAAGAGCAAACACAGTGTTAAGTGAACAAGAAATATAAACAAATGAGGGTAGCTGGCAAAAGTGACTGAAGTTTGTGTTTCTGGAAAATTCATTGTCATGGTTTGACTCTGGCCGAACACCAGGCGCTCATAAAAGTTATTCGCTTATTCTCTCTTGCTACAGTTGGGGAGAGGAGAGGGGAAAAAAATTAACGAAGGGTTCATGAGTTGTGATGAGAACCAGGAGAAAAAAAACACTATAAGGGCAAAACAGGTTCAAATATAAAGGTATAAAGTAAATGTGTTATTAACAGAGTCAGAGGAGTATAATGAGAAGTAATATAAGCCTTTAAAACACCTTTTTTTTTTTTTTTCCCAGCCCCTCCCTCTACCCGCCAACAGCTCATGGAGACAGGGCATGGGTATTTTGGTCAGTTTGTCACTTGAAATCTTTTTTTGTTTGCTCAGGGAAAGGAATCCTTTTTTTTTGTTATGCTGTGGGGTCCCTCCCACCAGCAAACAGTCTTCCCAAAACTGTTGTGGCATGGGTCACACGTCCACTGGGTGTAGTCTTTTAAGGATAGGCTGCTCTAGTTTGTGAAGCAAGGGTTCTCTCTCTCTATTTCTGGAAGTGAGGGCCCTCTCTCTCTATTCAGGTCTCCCACTGGATTACAGCTTTCTCTAACATCCACCTGCTCCAGCATGAGCACTTTTCCCATGGGCTGTGAGTGAAACTCTGCATCCGCCATGGACTTCTTGCATTACAGGGGGACAGTTTGTTTTATCGTAGTCCTCACCACAGTTCACAGAGGAATCTCATCTCCAATTCTTGAAGCACCTCCTCCTCTTCTTTCTTTTCCACTGACCTTGGTGTTGCCATGCTGTTTTCCCTCACATGTCCTCTCTTCCTTCACTTCCCTGACCAGAAGAAAAAATGCTGTTTGCAGGTACTATTGTCAAAGAGTTGCACTAATTCAAAGATTCTTGAAAGATCCGGCAGCACCAAGCATTTGATCTCATCTGGGCTCCACGTCAGGGAATCACTCATCATGCTTCCCCTACCAGCCAGGCGGCCCCACCGCCATTGTGCGGCCAGCAGTGGCCACCGTGGTGCTGGTGCTGTTTAATGCCTCTCTTCATGCGAGGCACCGGGAAGGGGAAGCTGCCGCTGCTGCCCTGCCCTGCTGCCCGCAGCGCGGTGGGCCAGGGGCAGCCAGGCAGGCAAGATTCGTCGCGGGTCTCTCCAAGATGGCAGCGGCTGTGGCAGCACATTGCCGTGCACCACGCTGGGGATGGGCCCTGGCGAAGGCGCTTCACCACCCCCAGAAAAAAAAACCTGCACTCGGGCTGTTTTGATTCTCTTCTTAAATATATCATCACAGAGGCGTTACCAACCTCTCTAATTGGGCCAGCAGCATGTCCATCTTCAGAGCAATCAGAGATTGGCTCTGTCAGACATGGTGGAAGCTTCTGACAGCTTCTCACAGAAGCTACCCCTGTGGTCCCCCCACTAGCAAAAAATAGGCTGTGACAAACCAACACATTCATAAAACAGATAGCTAAAAGATAGATGTAAGAAAAGAACAATGGGGAATTAAGGGAAATAGTGTTCAATGATTCAGCCTTGCACAAATCAAAAGTGGCAGTCAGCATTAATCGAGCTGGGGAAAGAAGGGAGGTTCCACTTCAGACTTCATTTTACTAACAGCTGGCTAATAAGAAGCTAAAGAAATAATCTCATCCTAATTGTTTGTCAGTTTTTAATACTAAGTGTTGCCCAAAACTATTACTCAGATACCATAACACTGATATCTGTTTCAGTACTATGTATCCAGTCACAAAAATCCAAAACCCAAATAAAAAACAAAAGCCACAAACAAAACACCATTTTTGCAATTTAAACTGTAAAGCATCTTTTATTACTGTGTTTTCAAATACAGTCTCAAGCATTTACACAAACTCATGCCCATTTATTCTGCTGTAAAACTCTAATGCCTACATGACAATATTTGCACAGATGACATATGCAACTAATAAGGTGTTCCAAGTTAGAGATATTTGAATTAATGGATTATGTGGAATTTCACAAAATGTTTGTTGCAGTCTTTAAAATGAAACTAAAGTTTCTGCTTATGTTGTGAATTCCTGTTCACATTAATGATTAAGTGTTGCTGATTATAGAACCAGGTATCTGTTGTTTGGTAATATTCCTAAATGTATAATCAAATCAGAACCCAGTAAAGTCTTGCATTTCCACAGGACATGGGATGTGCAGTAAATGAAGGAATAGGTATTCTCCAACTACCTGCTGAATGAATAACATGATACAGATATAAACAGCACTCAGAAAAGACATTAGCTTTTAAATTCTCAGCAGTTTCCATTAACCTTTGCAAGTTGGTGGTTTGTAGTCTGGAGTAAGGGAGGTTCAGGGGAGACCTTGTTCATCAGTACAAATACCTGAAAGGAGATGGTAGTGAGGTGGGTGTTGGTCTCCTCCCAAAAAGCAGGTGATAGAACAAAAGAAAATGGCCTCAAGTTGAGTTAGGGGAGGTTTAGATTGGATATCAGGAAAAAATTCTTTATTAAAAGTGTCATCAAGCCACAGAATAGGCTGCCCAGGGAAGTGGTGGAGTCACTATTCTTGGAGACGTGGCACTTAAGAATATGGTTTAATGGTGGACTTGGCAGTGTTAAGTTTGCTGTTGGACTCAGAGGTCTTTTTCAACCTTGATGGTTCTATGATTCATTATATTATTCTATATATTTTTGCCATCTCTATCCAACTCCTACTTAATATACAAAATGAAAGAATTTTTCCCAGTACATCCATAATATTTGTGAGCTCCACATTCAAATGTGGACCCTAACGTGTAATTTACTTCAGACAGTTCAACTGTTCTCTGATGTCAGACACCTCAGATATTCATTGAGGCAACTTGCTGAAGACCTTCTCAGAGGATATTCTAAAAGTACCTCATCATACACCATAGATATTTTAGGAATGTAGATCTAACGCACAGATTAATATCAAAATATCTGTGTTCATTTTATTTTATTTCTTGATTTGAGGTGCTTTTTTTTTGCTGACCATATTTCTGACTATTTGTAATCAAGTAGTTTTCAAAGGGTTACCAATAAATACCATTGGCTTTGGTTGGTTCTTTGAATTCCCAGGTGTCTTACAGTAAAACCTTGTTGCATCAAAAATCCCAATGTACTGGTAAAATAATGCAGAACTAAAAAATTCTTCCTTTGTGCATATTCAGACCCAGGATTATCTTTTCTTCCATAGATCAGAAAATTTTTAAAACCGTATGTCCTTCTCTCACTTCACCTGAATAGGAGAAGAAAAAAATTGACCTTGTAGGAAGAAAGATGTAATTTATGTTCTCATACTATTACATCAAAATAGAAATTAAGTTTAGTCTACACTAATGCTAATACCTTGATTAGTTGTTTTGATTCAGTTTGCATTTTAGTAACAAGCAACACAGACTTGATCAGGCATTATATTTGTACAGCCCTCAATGGAAGTACATGCTAAATATTTTTTGTGAGAGAAACTGAGAAAAGTAAAATCTATGATTAGAAGCCAATACATACAATAAGCTGATTGCAGTAAGATCTATCAAAATTAAATGATTCTCAGAACCGATAAGAATGTACTGATATTCTTACTTCACTGGGAATAACTTCTGTTCAGTGTCTCTGAAAAAGAAGTCACTTAAAATTGATTTGGATGTCTAATAACGTCTAAGTGAAGAACTCTCTAAACTGAATACTAGAGTGAAAACTTGAGAGTGTGAAGGAAAACATATGACATCTGGGACTGGGGTTTAGAAGAATCTTGAAAATTGAGCAAAGCGAGACCCGTGTATTCATGGTTTCTTTTCTTTGCATACCTATGCTATCTTTATTTATTATTTATAAACAGGTATTTTCCAGGGTAAATGTTTCACATTACAGAACCACACAACACGCAAAAAGCCATCTAAAAAACCAAATTCACGTTCTTGAGAAACAGTTGTAAAGGAGCACATAGAAATTATATTTCTCCTTTGCAGTGACTGAGATTTGTATTATTAGACATTTTAACCTCTTGAATAATTTCAAACTCAGGTAAGAAATACCATGCTGTTACTAGAAAATTAAAAAAAAAAATCAGTACATCAATTTTCTAGAAAATAAAACTCTTAGTTATACTCCCAAAAAATACCTACTTTGGTAATAGTTACTCAGAAGTAGTAGGAACAACGGATGGTAGTCTAAAGGTTCAGTTTGTATTCATTATTGTAAGTTAGTATTTATTACTGTAGTTCTGGGATCTGAGATATTATTTTGTAGTTATTTATTTCACTGGAAGATGTCATGTTTCAAATAAGCAATGTAGTACTTACTTCACTGAGTCTGGTCATGGAATTTTCCTATAATTATACCTTTTTGAGTTTATGGTTGGGTAAAGATAACACTCCTGACAGTTTTCAATGCCACTACCTGCAACAATGCACTTCACTAAATCTTGCCCTTCTTCATCATTTTCATTAAATAAAACTTACAGCAATTTTTCTACTTCTGTTTCTGTCTTGTTTCTGACATTCAGTGATCTTTAATATGATCCTTCTTATCTATTCATATTAGATGATTGCACATTTTCCAGTTTTGATCTATGCAAGTTGCAATTGGGCTGGCTTGCCTGATGTTAGCATTCTTTCTGTCTGAGACAGTTTCTAAATTGCTTGTCCAATTTCTGTTATTTTTTTTTTTTAAAGCAAAGCATATTAATGTGTATGCTGTAATTGAAAAACAGATATCCTAATGACTTCAAAATTACTATATCTGTGCAGCTTGTGAAATGGCAAATGGCTTTGCTTTCCAAGCCTTCCTTTTCCTGCTGTTTTTCAAACTTTCCATTGCAAAGCCTTATTTTTCTTCAGAAAACCCTAAAATTCCTTCCTGTACTGCCTTCAGGGTATAAGAAACTAACATGTTTGCTAAGAGTAAATTGCGGCTTACTGGATATTTCTGACAAAGTTTGACAGTAACATCAGTGAGTCTGAGACAGTTACGTTGATTAAATCTGTAGATGTAAAATGCAGAATGCTTTGCTCCTTTCTCTGTCCCATCAGGGTATACATTGTCATTTTGTTTAAAAAGTCATAATCCTTTCCTAGCTCAATAACCTTATATCTTTTAACAAAAAAGTTGCCTTATATTAAACAAAGATTCATTATTTGATAAATGCAATTATGGTCCAGGGCAAATGTCAGATTAGTAGAATTTTGGTCCAGTTACTTGTGTTCTATGCTGCAAGAAGTACTGGCAATAGAAGTAATAGTAACAATCTCTCACCACGGTTCTTCAAATCATATCTCAGCCTTTAATTATTTAAACCATCTGTAGAACAAGAGAATACTTTATTTCTTGTGCTTATTCAGTTAATTGCCTCTCCTTTTGTGCATATCAACATACTTACCAGTTAGAGAAAACTCACTATGAATTTCAATATGGCAATCATCGGTCAAGAACATGACAAAATCCTTTTCCTCTGGGTTGCATATTGACCCACAGGCAAAACTCTTGCCAGAATGTGACTACTCGGCATAAAAGGCAATTTGCTGATTATCTAGTGCTTTTTTGCTGAGGTAACCTGTATTTCCTGTAGAGGTGATCTGGTTCAATACCTTAGTCAAAGCAGAGCCAATTGCAAAGACAGATTAAACATCAAATTTAGACCAGGTGCTCAGACTTAACCCAATTAGGTTTTGAGTATGAACATGAAACTTGCACCATGTCTCTGTTGCAGTGTTTGATAATTCCTGTAGTAAGATTTTTGTGCCCTTATGTCTAGTCTGAATTAATTTATTTAATATTTTTGTCCATTTTCTTATATGCTTACATCGTGCTTCTCATGGAGAAGTCTGGCTCCAGCTCCTGTATAACCTTCAGATAATTCTTCATGTCTAAATTGGCTCTGTTTGAAGCATATTCCATTTTATATTGACATGCTAGATATTCTAATTAATGCATTAAATAGTAGCAATAATGTCAGGAAAGGATTTTTAAATAAGAAAAGGTCAAAATTTTGTCAAATGCTATAAGAAATGTGTATTCCCAATGCAAAAATAAAGGATTTGACAAAAAAATTAAGATACTCTTTTTTGTGTTAAGACTATAATGATAGTAAATTCAGTTCTCACACAGATAAAGATTCCCATCCCCCCTCGATAAATAATTTGTATAAGAGAAGCTAAGACCTTGACCATCATGTCCTCTGTCCTCAGAGTTTGAGAACTGATGATTTTTCACCATTTACAAGAAAATTTAAATTTGATTGCATATCTTACTTTCTATACATATAGACAAAATATTTTCTGACTTTAAGAAACCTATAAGATTGAAACTCTATCTTATAAACCCAAGTTCACACTTTCTATAAAACCATCAAGATACATGCATATGAGTTGTACAAGATTCTGAGATATAATATTCAGTAAACTTCTGACGTACAGATATGAAACCTTATTTGGCTGATTTATGTATCTCAGTGCTGTATAAAAGGTAAAGGTCATTGAATTTATCAAAAGAAAATCAAAGGATAAACAGGACACTCCATAAAAGGTAGTGTTTACCAGGAGTTTTTTTGTTCCACCTGATCAACTGAAGTACTGTTCCACCTAATTATCACATTTACTGTCCTTGTGCTGCTTCAGAAGAAGATCAAATGTATACATACACTGACCAAAAACTAGCACCATAAATACATTCACTGCAAATGCACCAGCAAAGCAATTCCAAAAACTGCAACCATTCATTAACATATGCTATCTGGGTATTTTGACCTTGTTCCTGCTATTATAAAAACTGATGTCCTACAGCCTATATTTAGAAAGTCTTCAGGTGGTTCATTTTGCAGAGAAAGTTTTTCTGTAAATAAATAGTCCAGAGATAGACATAGATTCAAAATGGAAACAAGAAGCATGATTTCTAGAAAGACTATCAATCTAATGCTAAGACAGTAGAGATTTCCCAGATCAGTCTCATTTTCCTCATTTTCCATGTTATCAACATTTTTCTGCACTATGGCCTAGATTTTGGTTCCCCCATTTCAAAAGATCTTTTATTCTGATGCCAGAAACCAAACTAGAAAACTATTTTCTAGTCCCACTAACATATGATTCTAAAGTAAATAAATGCAAATGGATACATCAGTATGTGTTTGTGTGGGGGAAACAAATCCTTAAAAGCCATCTTAATCTTCTTTCTGTAAACATCTTTTTCTGCAACACTTCCTGTGCTTCTTTGCAGATCTACAAATCTGATAGGCTACAGAGTTCCTGCTAAAATGATAGAGACAAAGAAAAACAAAGGCCAAAACACTTTCACTTCTACAAAATAAAGTGCCTACATCTTACTTGCAGACAATCTGTGTAATGTTAACTTCTTTTTGGTGGAGGCTATCTTGTTAAAAAATCTATGCCTTATCTTATGCATGGCTTGCTGTGGATGAACATTGACCTTAGATAAACCAAAATGATAAACAATCATTTCCTCAGTGAAGGTTTGCAAGCAGAAAGTGTAATCAATTTTAAAGTAGCTTTACAGGTACAAAACATGTCAGGACGAGCAAGATCCTGTCTGCTTATCTATGTTGCCGGACTGGCAATCCCTTGGGAGAACCAATAACCATAGTATTATTCATGAATTAATAAATAAACTAATTAATAAGGTTGTATAGCTACTTTTTTTTTTTAATTAACAGTATGGTTAGGTATTTTTTATATAACACTTAAAAAACTTAAATACTCAACTAACAGAAATGCTATTGGATAAGTGAAGTAAATCTGGCAATATTTTCTTCTTGTGTTACAGAACCATTCTGGAAAAGCAGCTCAGTGTTGGTTTTAGATACTGCACAATAATACTCTAGCAATATGATAGTTATTGAGCAAGTCTTCACAGAGCTTTTCACATGGCCTTGGTACTTGCCTTATCCATAAGTCATTGTACAAGCTTAGCGGTATTCATCCTATCAACAGTAGAGAGCTAGAGCTAGTTTTGTCAAGTCACAGCTAATCTGGAATTCTTCCTTACAGGCATTCTCATCCCTCATTTCCTTAAATGCATGCCTATGACCAACTCTTCTGTCCAGTGGGCAGCTACATTCAAGCATTTCCACTTTGAAAGCAAAAATGAGTTCTGTATATTCCAACCTTACCCCTCACAGTTCAACCACTGCTCCCTAAGGTCTTGCTCTTACATGCCCCCATGCCAACTACTGTTTTGCTTGTGTAACTGGTTTGTTTTGCTTGTGTAACTGGTAGAAGGAGATGGGGAACAAGAAAATTATTTGCTCTTGTTAAAATGTCACTGAAAAACAAGAGAAGTTGTAAAAAGATTGGAGACTTTTTTCTTTATATAAAGTATTTAGATAAAGAACTGAGAGGTCCATAAACAGTGTGAACTGTGAAAGAGGAGGAAGGTTAAAAGTACATGGAAGGAAAGGGCTCTTTTTTCCTCAGAAGATTTTGCGTCTCCTCTGAAGGAGGCAGAAGCAGGACGCATGGCCAAATGTAGCCTCTTAATCAAAACACCGTGTCATACCTCCAAGAAGCAGCCTTGCAGCACTGGTCATTTGTCTCATTCAAAAGTGTGGATAAGAAGGTTCCCGGGGACATGTGGAAAGTGGCAAATCCTGCTGAATTTGCAGAGCAGTTGCAATGGTCAAGACAATTTTGAGAGTCTCCTCATTCAGGCTTATATAATCAGACAAATTTTGAATTATATAACAAGTGTATAACTCACAACCTCCCAGTGAAAGATGGGTTGGACCTTCAGAGGAAAGCCTAGCCACCCCGTTGAGTGCTCATGTATTCTGTCATGAATATTCTGTCACAGCCCCAGAGGATATAAACCAAGACCTAGTATGTGTGAAAGGACTGCTCTAGGGCATGGTTCCCTAGATGAGTCCCTGAATGGGTTGTCTTGTGGCATCCTGTGGCTTTCTGGTAGCCACATGTCACAAAAAAAAAAAAAAAAAAAAAAAAAAAAAAGGAAGCAGAGAGATTGAAAGCTGCCAGTGAATGGAGAAGAAACAGAGAGGAAAATTGCCTGGAACCTGCTCAAAGGCCACTTGGTTTGGCATTTCTCTGCCTACACGTTCACATGAGTTGGCAGCAGACAACCCTGGTGTTATTTACAGATGGGCCTTCTGTTGTTTTGGAAAGAATGTTTTGAAATGACACTCAAGGTGGAGTCAGGAATGATGTAGTCAGACATTCTCAGAAAAACCTGGAACTCTTTTCACTTACATCTATGTGACTTGTTTGGAACCCCTAAAAGCTCGTTTTGGTGTACTAAAATCTGAAAAATTGAACATTTTTTTCAGAATATTATTTTTCACTGAAAATTTCCTTATCATGTATATAAGTATTTATAATAATACATAGATTTCTCTTCTCTCTCTATGTGTGTGTGTGTGTGTGTGTGTAGAATAATAATATGTTATAGTGACAGTTCTGAGGAAGGTGTTAAAATAATTTATTCTATTTGCAGAAACAAAAGAGCACAAATCACTGAGTTTGTAGCAAAGAGGAAAATATTTTTATCATGGGTTTTTAGGTACTTAATTTTCAGCTTTCGGGTAACGGAATACAATCTGGAAAGGAAGCCTTTTACTTTTTACTTAATTAACCAAAGAATTAGAAGGCATTTTCGTAAGGAATCCACTCAATTAATGGAGGTACTAACATCCATAAAGTATTCTGTCATAGCAACAAAATCATGTGAGAATTGAGCATGGGATATTTCAATTATTAAAATCATTAAAAGTTTCACCCCCAAAATCAGTAATTTTATTTGCAAAATACTAATATTTTTAATAATATTTTTCTTAGTATCTAAATATATCTTAAAAGTATGAATGGACTTAAAAATATATGAAAGAATTGTCAAAGACTGTCCTGAATCTAACCAGGTAGGAAGTCAATTTACCCGTCCTTTTACAAAATGCTTTTTAATATGCAATAAATCATTAATAATCATAATGATAAAACAAAGGTAACAAGAAAAAAGATTAATTATAAAATGCGTTTTATCTTATTCCACTTTACTTGGAATACATTAACTTGAAAAATAGCTTTTAATAGCTGCTAATCTTCTAATGCAATTTCTTGACTCAACACATAGCTCATCTGGTCTATTACCAGAAGAAACAGAAAAAACAAAAAAGAGAGAGTGTTTCATTTGTTTATCTGATGTTGTCTTTTTTTAAATACTTATTAGATGTTTCCCTGCTTTTTAAAATGCAATTGTTTATCATGTTTGAAGATTGTGTGTAATCACATATTAAATATGGTAGATAAACTAATTTAAGAGTGTGATTTAATCAAGCAGTTTTAAAAAATCAATTAAGAGTTAGATGTGAATTAATTAACCTTTAATATATCTAAAGCACTGGAAAATGGAGAAACTTGAAAGTCATCTAGCTGCTGTTCACATTTCACAACATTTCATAAGATTGTGAAACATTATAATAAGCATAACCTTATTAAAACATGTAGATAGCAATATTTTTCATTATGCAGATCTTCATAAATCCCTAAAAATTTAGTATGAAGGAAAACAGGTCATTTGTCAAAGGTTGTGGCAGATCCATAAATGAATACTGACTTTTTGAGCCCTCTACTACAGATGTTTGAAAAGAAGGCATCCTATGACAATGTTCATTTAAAAAAACCTACTCCGCTCCTTCATGGTTATAATAATTTCATGACACCACTTCATTAATAAACAGTTCTAAGTAAGAATTGAATCAAAAATCAGCTACTGTCTAGTTTTAAACAGAGTCTTGAAAAGACTCCCCAAGAAAGATCTAGAGGGGGCAAAATGAACATGAAGCAGAGCAGACTACCCAAATCTTGGCAGGAAAGCTGGGCATAAGGAGTTACCTATGCAGGAAGTCATGTCAGGAATTGAGAGCCAGAACTCAGCAGCCGGTGAAAATAAAATGAAAAGTAGTGTACTAAGAGATGTAAAAAGTAAAAAGCCTTATTATAGTTATATGCACAGCATGTTGCTGGAATATCATTACTGAAGGAAACCCTGACAGAAAGAAACTTCTGGCCTCTTGAGAGGAGAGACATTTATCAACAGGTTGATCTTTAGCATTATTTTAGTTGTTGAGGTGATTGAGTACATATATCAATGTCATGTCTGCATAAGAGCTTTATGATACAGTATGGGTTATACAGTAATGAGTGCTTCTGTCGTATTAAAGAACCCAGAACTGATGCATTCGAGGTAGCAGCACACACTGATTGAGAATGAGTAATTATGATTAACAAGAAGATTACACTTTTGGTATTCCTAATATTGTGATTTACAAGGTTTTGAAGCATTTTTCCTCTGTGTTGAAAAAACATAACACAGTTCCAGAGTCAGCTAAAGTTTGGTCTAAACTGGTCCACGTCAGTCCATATCTGGTGTTCATGACTCTGTTCCTGAATGTTCTATTCCATTCTCCATTTCTCCATAGGTCTTTATCTTTCAGGAGACTATTTTAGCACTTCTATAAATTGAAATTGACCTGGATCAGTCCATCAGCTTCATCAGACTTTCAGTCTGAAATTCAGTACCAAATACTCTCAGTGATGTCTGTAAGCAGTTACCATTGCTATTGCTGAATTTTTCGCTATGAACTGAGGCAAGTATGCAATCACCATTTCCTCCACTGGTATTTTGTTAGTTTTCCTAATTAGCTAAATAATCATCTTTCAAAATTAATTGATTTTCCATTATTTTCTAACCTTCTTTTTCGTATATTTTCTTTTAAAAGAACATGAAAGATGATGATACGGTACAAAGGCATTTAAGAAATTATTAATCAGTTCATTGTTTTCAGACTCTAATATCTTTGTTTTCCTGCTTGTCAATTAGTGATATCATCTAGAATTTTAATCTTCTTAACTTTTAAGAATAAATAAAAAATTTGAGCTTCAAATAACTTTGCTTCCCTTTTCTGTAAGAAAGTGGTTTTAGTAGTTATGTGCTATTAGTGCAATGGAAGAAAAAAACAACAAACCAACACAAAAAACTAAAACCAACCAAACAATAAAAAAACCCCAAAATCCTGGCGAACATAAAAAAAAAACCTCAGCCACCCTTTGTTTACTAGTTCACATTTACAGTCTTAAATTGCTATCACACTGTTTTAAGTAAGAAATTGCCTCTGTTTGTGGTGTCTTTTATTACTGTGAACAAAGATCTGCTCTAGCTATAATCCTAATGGAATCACTCTCAGCTCTGAAAAATTATAAAATATAGACCTTTCATACTGAGGATAAACCCAAGCTTTTTTGCTACTTGAAGGGGATTTGGTTAAGATTTTTTTTTAAGTGGTTCATCTGGATTTTTCTCCTTTTTCCTAATGATGCTTTTGTTGTGAAGTGATGAAATTGCTGACTTGAGTGATGACAGCCTCAACAATGATTGCTGTCAGAGACAGAATACCTTTTATCTCCAGACTTCTGAAATATTAAAGAAGAGACAGCCAATAGATATTTCATTTGTTTTTAATGGCCTTCCAATTACCTTTTCTTTTAGTTCTATTTTTGTTGCACAAAAGAACGCCAAAAATGTGTGTTTGTCACAATACCTTCCCCCCCTTTTTTTTTTCCTGATGAAAGATTTCTTCTGTGTTGTATAGAAAATAATCTTTGAATTGGAAGTTCACAATGATGGACAATATGCATTTACAGCTTCTGCATAATGGGCATTCAAATCTTTTCTAAGAATATGGGAAAGAGGTTGACAAAAAATCACCTTTATATAAAATTACTGCACTGTTTTATAGTAAAACAAGCAAAACAAGTAAAAATTCTTAAGCAACAAAAGCAAACAAAAAATAAGAATTCTATGCTCAGATATCAGACAGATATAAACACGTAAATATTTTCACATTTGCATGTGAAAGCTGTTCAAATGTCATCACAGTTAATAAACAGATAAAGGTACCATAGAAAGGTTAATATGAGATTACTTAAATAGTTTTAAACAAAAATTGATAAGACCTATGAAGATTTGTTCCTTTTTTTCATTCTTGATACTTAATCACTATACAGTATTAACAACTGAAGTGTTTCTGAGCATACCTTGACACAAATTCCATTATGCCATGCATATCCCAGGCTAGCTTTTATTTCTATAAAAACTCTGGCTTATTCCTTTGAAGTCAGTTAGGAATATATCATTAATGGGGTATTTTATTTAGATGTGAGAACAATTTAGAGAAGTCAATGAAACCTGCTAAACTATATTTTAGGTAAGCTACATTTCCATGTTCAACTGTGGTTAAAACTTTGCCAAATATTTCAAAACACTTTGATAACTGTGAAAAGCAGGAATTACAGGACTATTTATGGAAATTGACTCAGTTTTGCACTTTTAAATTAATTTCATATGAATATTTCAAAAGGTGCAAAAATTAAACCAAAATTTTGATTTGAAAATGTCAGAATTTAAATTTTACAAATTACTAGAAGATGTAGGCAGAGACAGATTAGATTTCATTTTATTCTATGGAAAGGAAGTATGATCTCTAAACAGTTTCAATTTTTTTTTGCCCAACATACTTGTATTAATTCAAGAATATTTGTGCCATTTCCCTCAGAGGCATAGCTGGTATAAATAAGAAAGGCCTATTAAATTAGGTTATTATGATTTTTAATGCATGTTATAATTAGTAAATTTATTTGTGTATCTTTTTTGACTGTCTACAGAACTAGTCCATAATTTATTCACACCTTCTAATTCTATCAGCTTCATTGCTATGTAATATTATTATCATTTAGATAATCAGGTGAAGTGTTATGGAATTCTTTGATAATGCTGTGTTGCATTCTTTAGGAGCTATAAAGATATTTAAAGATGACTTAGTTTTTAACCCCACAATTTGAAAAATAAGTGGATTTCTGCAAAGTGTATGATAAAAATTTGTTATGGGAACATAATATTGCTATGTAGTCTTCTGCATCATCCTTTATGACATGGGTTGTATTCTAAAATGTGCCTCACCAAAGATTTTTTTAAAATTTTTTCTGTTAGTGAGAACTGATATACAGAAAATATATGTCATTGCCTTTAGCGAAAATTCTTATCCATTAAGCAAGAAAGATTTCTTATTCAAGTTAATTTTCCCCTGGTTATTTTAAAATTTTATCAACGTATCTTTCTTATACCATACAATGTATTTTCTTCTCCCTGAGATGGGATTTTCTATTGAATCACCTCAAATCATCAGGAAAACAAGTGAGACCTCTTTGGCTATTCTAATCAATGGTGGCAGCAAAGTCACAGTTGAAGATCTTTATTCTAAACTGATCTTTGTCCTGGACTATCAAATAATTTTTCAAGTACATATAAGGTTTGGAATTATAAAGTATGGAAGATGCAACAAATATGCACTAGTGATGCTGGACTTAAATTAATACAGTGGGAAAAGATAACCTTCATTTAAATATAAATGTTGGACATGCATATTTATTATATTTACAAATATAAACTCTTTTTTTCTATTGAGTCAAAGGATTTGGATCATCGGTATCAATTTAAAAGACAGTGACTTACAACTATGGATACATTATAAACACCTTAAAGACATAATATTAATTTATATTAATAATTTAAGTACCACTGATATCATTTGCATAAGTAGATTCTGCCTCAGAAGCAGTGCATTTCCACATTCCTTTCTCTGTTTTCAGAAGCTATATTCTTATATAAGACTATGAAATTCTGAACAGAAAATTTGTTCTAAAGCCAAAACATAATGGAAAATACAGAAGATTAAATGTTAGCATTTATTTGTTGGATGTTTGTTCTAAAATGTGTGTACATGTAAGAATTACTGTGGTCAAAGTAGTTCATAATTTCTGTTTCATCTGCAACACTGAACTCTGAATCTGTAGAGACTGGAGTAACAATCTATATACCTTACTGAAATAGTGTTGAGATTTGATTAGAATTGCAGACAAGATCAAAGAGTTTACTTCCATTTAAATAAAAAAATGTAGATTTTCACCAATGTGGAAACAATTCCAGGGAAAGAAAATTCATCAAAGGGTTTTTTTTTTTTTAATGGAACACAGAAACACAACTAACTCCTGATTGTCTTTCAAAGCACTCTAAATTTTTGCACAACAGATAAAAATTCAGAGAGAAATATGTACCCCTTCCTGTTATTCATTGCTGTCTGTGGTCACTTGACTACAGCACTCAGCTTTGACTCCACAATACCACATGAGATGAGAACTAGAGGTGCATAAATCATTCAAATACACTAATAGTTAGGGGTAAAATAAAACCAAAAACACTGTAAGTGCAACAAATTAAAATAGTGATGCTAAAGTTTTTTGTCTTCAAAAAGTATATTTATTTCATCAGAAATGCTTCCATAACACTGTTTTGATCTGAGGAGAGTGGTGAGACTTCTGGTTGGAAGTATGTAATCCCTGAGATAGCCATTCCAGGGCAGACAATCTGCAGGTACTAAAGACTATTGATACAGATTAAATACTCATAGATAGTATATAAATATGTGCTCAGCAGGCCAACAGCCAGTGCCAAATGACGGTAAATAATCAATAGGTTCAAATATCTGATATATTTCTAATAAGGAAAAGGATACCGTTTCTGTAGACTCAAGTTATTTTGTGTGAAGCAGATAAATCAAAAAAAAAAAAATTAAAAAAAAAAGAAATTTATGTACCTAAAACTATACAAATGCTACCTAAACATCCACCTTAAAAAAATATGAAAACAATTAGTAGATGTTTTTCAGAAATGTTAGCCTTTAATAGGAGGTATGGACTGATTAATTCAGTACACCAGATAATCAAGATTTGACTTTGATTTTATAAGAGAGTTTGAAGTCTGGCAATCTGACTCTGGGCAGTATTTTTACATAAATAAGGCAGCAAATTTAGCCACTGAGTTGTTCGGTAAAATCAAAATCCACAATTAGCTGAGTCACTAAAATATCTCTTCCTTTCTTCGAATAGACACAAATGAGACTAGTTTAGAATAATTCTAGCGTGTACAGAAAGTAGGATTTATGATGCTGAATGTTGAAATGTATTTCTGTTGAAATTAATACCATTACTACAGATAAAAGATTATTCAGGGCAGACAGATGTTTTGAAATCTAGCTTCCACATTCTATAACTTCCCCTGGAAGAAGAGATGATCTTAATAATGTATAGGACAATGTTATACTCAAAATTTGTAACTTCAAAGCTATGTTCAAACTCATAAATCTCTTAACCACCTGTGCCAAAAATAACAGAATGAACTATTTTTTTTTTTTAGTTAACAAACTAAGCCTTTGTGTCAACAGCATAAAGGTGACCTTCATATAAGCACATAGGACTTGGTAAGTGACCTTCTCCAGCTTTAGCAGGATGCCAATAAATAAACAATAATATATAATACCAGCAGTGAGTTTTACCACGTCAAGCCAGAGCCACCTCTCAGCCTTTCCCAGAAAGAGGTGTTTGTGAGCCCTAAGTAAAAAATTAAAGCTTCCAGAGAGGCCGAGACAACCGGAGCAGACTCTCACTCACTACTTGCTACTCCATACTGCTCAAACCATATCAGGATGCAGCATTTGTCCACATGTCCTTGTGTGCTAAAAGTCACAGATTTAAGATCACACTAAGAGAGCAGACTCTCACTCCAGCTCCATGGTCAGAAGCATCTTTGTCACTATTCAGACACTTCTTTAATATGCTGGACTGGAGTTCTAGGACTTTTTTGTGGGTAATAAAGTTCTGAGCAGGCCACCCTGCAGTCTAGGGACAGGGTTGTACCCTTCCCAGTGCAGAGGGTAGGCTGTCCTGGTGCACAGTGGGGATGTCCTTGGGCTGGTTTGAGAATACAGAAGTTAACATTGCTGCTATGTCCTCACCACAGCATCAGGGTGACATAGGGCCATGAATGTCATTGCCAGATATTCCCATTTAAGGGACAGGGTAAGGATCATAACTGGCTAAGAGAACTGTGATGTCACAGACACAAACAACTCCCAGCCAAGATCATTAGTATGACATAGGCAACATTACACATACAACCTAATTTCTTCTAAGCCTTGAACATAATTGAGAACTAAACATTTTGGAGTAACTAAATTACAGAATCAAACGGATTTTTTGCCAAGAAAGATTTAGGAATGGTTAAAGCAGCTGAAATATTCTGTGATGACCCTTTATTTCAAGCTTTTGTAGATTTTAAACATAAAGCTTCATAAGAAAAGACCACATCAGTAGCTAGAAGAAAAAGTACATCCAAAGTATTAAAAACAACCCAAATAAAACAAATAACTGATTGAGCAACCAAAAAACCAACCAACCAACCAAAAAAATTTGAACAGGAAAAGATCTCATTCCTTGCCTCATAAAGTTAAATTTCCATTTCCATGAACTACAATTCTTGTTACATGCCTCAAACTCATCTTGCAACAGATCTGCTATGTTTTCAGTAGAGATTACCAATCAATCAACTGCTTAGAACACAGTGGCACCTAAATATTCAGAGACTTGGTGAGGAAGTGATTTTAGCATAATAGTGTTGTATCAGAGTATGAATTTGGTTTCTCATTGCTTTCATTGCATTTGTGAATTTTTCTTCCAGTTCAGTGGTACTTATACCAGCCAGAACTGAACTGAAAAGATTAAAACATCGTTGGAAAGCTTACATGCCCTGAAATTTACAGGCTGCAGCTTGTCAGCAGAAAAGTCATGATTAGGAATATGCCAATTAGGTGCAAACATGGAAAATTCCAGAGAGGCCTAACTACAAGTTACAGCAATTTGACTTGGCTGAGTTCAGTAATATAATACTACTTGCCCTTGCCTCAATCAAGTGTCTAAGGAAGGCATGATTTGCACTTCTCAGTCAAAGATGTGAACTGAGAACAATATTTAATCCCCAAGTAGTCATTCCCAGTGGGACAATCTGTCTATACAATTTCTTCACTTCTGACCCATTTGTAATCACTGTGCAGTTCCATTCTGCAATCAATACTCATGGGATTTATCAGACAAAGTCTTATTAATGCCAATGGAATTTATGTAGGGTTAGTCTCTAGGCACTCCTAGCTGACCAGAGACAACAACTGCTGACCAAAGCTAGGATATTATTATATGCAGTTTGGGGATTATAATTATATATTCAGCATTTTCTCTCTTCAGTTATTTTATTCTGCTTTATCCATTGCAAGCTACAGATGCAATAACTAAAATAGCATCTCAGCTTAAAGAGGATACTCCTGACACGGATAATACTCACTTTCTGAATAATTAGTACAGTCAAAGTAAAACTTTTTTGCTTTGATAACTTTGGGACAATTTGGGGTCAGCAACATTATTGTCTATGACAGTAAACAAGTTTATTAAATAGATCAAACAGAAATTTCACAATCTGCTTGATCCTTAATTACCTGGAAATTTAAATCCCTATTTTATTGGAAGTCTCAGGTGTTCTACTCAAAATCTCTATTAAAATGCAAATAGGTCATTATATAATTGAAGCTATTTAAATAAAGTATATTTTCTTCACCCATCCACCCTGTCATAAATTTGTGAATACATGAAATATTTGAAAGGACAAGGGCTAGAGGGAATTTAAATGGAGTTGGTAAAAATTATAAGAACATATGAAGACTGTTCAAGCTCTCCATTTTCTTGTTCACTATGTAACTAGAAAAATCCATAAAACTCAAGAACACTATTTCTGGCTTATGAGAAAATAAACCTATACATAAGGTATAGTTCCTCACTGGATTTCATTACCCCAGTAGGTCATTAAAACAAACAGTATGACTTTCAATCTTTTCACAGACACAAAGTATGTAAAGAGACAGAGTATGGGAGGAAAATTCCCATTACCTGTTTTTGCTGGTGGACAGGTGATGAGGATGCACTATTAAACTGCACAGACCCTCAAGTCAGTTAGTTTTTCCAGTAAAGTCAGAAGGGGAATTAAAATCCTGAATTCATTCGATGCCACTGGTTCTTAACAAAGTGCCGGAGAACCTGAAAGACAGTAAGAGGAAAATAATAAAGATTTGATTCTAAAAAGTATATATAGTTCCTGTAGAAAGGGAATTGCAATATCTTGAGCACATTTTCTTCTGACAATAGTGATTTAAGGTTGTATTTCTTAGATGGTGGCTCTGAAAGAACCTAAAGATTCTTAGAACCTATAGAGCACTTTCAAAGATAATTGAAATGTCATATCTCAGCTATTCCAAAACACACCTCATAGCTATAATTAAGATGTCTAAGAACTTGTTAACACTGTATTGAACAGTTTAATATCCCTTGTTTGAAGATCTAAGGAATACATTTCTTTAAGACTTGGCAAAAGAAAAATTGGACTTTGGGTTTGGAAAATTTGAATGTGAAAGCATAGTTCTACAAATTTGACCATGCTGGTGATCATTTGCCAGTATAAAGTGTTCATCAGATCCATCAGGCCATTTTCTTTCTTTTTATCCCCCTCTCCCCATAGACATAATAAAATGCCAAATAATAAACAAAAAGACAATTATTTACTACTACTTTTAATTTTTGCAGTATAAAGCATTGGTAACTTTCTCTTTACTAGGTTTAGTTCATGTAAGAGTATCATCCTAATTTTTTAGGTAAAGGAAGAAAATAAAAGACATTAAGTAGCTTGTTGAATACCAGAAAAATCTGATGCCAACAAGAAAGCAGATGCAGATTCAAGGCTTTCAATTCTTGTTTGCAGAGTATTAGTATCTTTTTATTATATCAGTATTTCTCAGCTAAATATGTAGAGCCTTTTTTCACAGAAAATGTTGTTGCTTTTTTTTAAAACTTTTTTGAACTCCTATTCCTGGAAAAACAGCTGCATGAGCAGATATTTTTAAAATTCATTATTATTTTAGGGAAGTGCTAACATATTTGCCTGATAACATATATATTAGTCTTTGAAATGTATGCATAGCTAATGACTGGTAAATCGAGAATATTGGCCTGATCAGTGTTCACCTTCCAAAAACCTTCCTCAGGGTGGACCTAGATGTATGCCAATCGTGTTTCTCTTTTCCCTTTACTCCAAAACAAGCATGTGCAAGTTCATTTTGAAGTTCTAGTTTTGTCTGTCCAGTGCCATCCGAACAGTCATCTAATCCAAACCTACAGTGTCCCCAGGTAGAGGGAAAAATGAACATTATATACTGACAAAATGCATTTTTGTAATATATTTGACCTCTAAGAATTCTGACATTTGCTATTATAAACATAAAAGTTATCTATTGCCAATTTGCTAAAGAGAGATAATGAACAGGAAGGACAGAAAAAGAGAGAAGAGCTATATTTCCATGGCAGAGAAGTGAATTAAGATAGTAGTTTGTCAAGTAATCACTGCAGTTCTTAGTAAATAAGTATTTAGGGAATAGAAAAATTACCTTTTTGGTTTAAAACAAAAAAATTAAGAAATGGAAAAATCTTCCTGAAGTTAATGATGAAAGTTAAACTAAAAGTCACTTCATTAAATTAATTATTACTAAGGGATCAAAGTGATACATTTAGGGTTTATTTTTATTATATTTTAATGGTATTTATATTAATACAAATACATACATGTGCATGGCTGCATTATCATTATTTCATCGTCTATATTCTAAAACTTTTATCTTGATATTTAAACATAGACATACACAAAATTTTAAGGGTAATCTGTGTTAGTCACGCTGCTTGTAAAAGCACAGATGTGTAATTCCTGTTATTCTTCTGGCCTAGTCAGAAACACAGTACTGGTTTATCTAGGCCACTGACTCGATTCACTTGGAAATTTTTTGTTTTCCTTTTTATTTTCTTTTTAACATTGTAACTGTTTAATTGCTCTTTTAATCTTGTTTTGATTTTTATAAATCAAATAAAAGTAAAGCAGAGTAAAACATTTACAGGTGCTAATTAACAAATAATAAAATTTCATACACTTCCCCAGATTAAGAGCAAAAAAAATTGAAACTGCTCTTTAATAATTTTGCAGAGAATTATTCCTTCTTAATTGGTCAGAATGCATCCTTTGAAAGTCTTTCGTGTCTACTGAAGTCTCAATAAAAAATGAAGATATAATGAAGTCTCAAAGAAGAGTTCAATGCTATTCAGGCTGAGACAATCTACAGCAAATATATATTTTTAATAAATTGATAAACATAAGTCTTATATGTGTGTTGTCACCTTCTTACCATCTCTTATTCCATGCCTCTTCTCTTTCTTGGTAATGACTTCCTTTCCTACTTAGCAAATGAAGCTGACATAACTTTGAATGGTGCTCAAAAAATGATTTCTCATAAAAAATTAATAGGAAGCATATAGACAGAAAAATGTAGTTTAATATTTTGCTGAAATGATGCAGAAGTAAGTGTTAACTTGATCAAAATTGAGAATTTATGGTACAAATGTTCCAAAATATAATATACAATTCATAATCTTTTCTAACTTCGACAAAGTTCTTCCTGTTGACCTGTATGCTCCTCTGCCACCATCCCTTTCCAGTCACCCTTCTCCCCAATGTTAAATATCTGAATGCACAGCTGTCCCATGACTAGAGCTGAAATAAATTCTGTATACAAATATTCTTCTGTCAGCTTGGCTGGATTTTCTAAATGCAAAAGAGAATTAAGTTTCTTTTGATATTTGGGTTTCTTCAGGAAACAAAAAAGTCTTTCTTCAGTTGTAACACTCCTTGTTACTTCCCCATGCCTGAAATTATCTTTGAGTGAAAGCAAGGACCTTTCCTGCTAAAATTACCTCTGTTTTGGCTCAAAAGCAGTTTCTTCCCAGACAATTTATGATGAATCTCTCTGTCAACATTACAAACCTCCGAATTTCTCCAACATCCCTCCAATGAACGTGCCTTCCAGATTATTCCTGCCCTGTGATCTGTCCCTTTAAGTACATATCACAGTTTTTCAGTGTTCTGATACTTCTAATTTCTGGGGCAATATTCTAATGTGATGTGAACAGTATCTCTTCTGCAGAACATGCATCATTCTGGTCTTGATCATGAAATTAATTTGAAAGGCATTTTTAATCAAGCATATCTAGTTGTATTCAAAGTACTAGTAGCTTGGTAAACTTATGGACCTAAATTGTACAGGAGGTCATACTGGATACTCTGCTATTCCATTTTGTTTTGCTAACTTCCAATTTGTGGAAAAAAGAAATATATATAATATGAAAGCAAACTTCTGAAAATGTTTTATTATTAAAAAGTTCACGAAGAAAACTTTTGGAGGAAATCTTGTAAAATTATAATTTATTTTAATA
>WBMY01013084.1:276231-296321 GCA_013397315.1 Donacobius atricapilla | reverse complement strand
CCAGTCTTCATAACTGATTTTCTTAACTCCTGAAAATATTAACTGAATAATATAAAGGAACTTGATATCATTGCATTGGGTTTTTTTAGGAGGAAGGGGCAGCAGAGGGGAAAGACATTCCATTATAATACTGTACAGCTTATCGTAATTTTATTTCTTATTTTTAATTCATTTTCTTTGTTTTCCTGCATAAATAACTTGTGTTTCATAGTGTAATGAATGATGTTATGTGAGCAGGACTCTGTCTTCCCTGGCAGCATGAGCTCAGACTATTGAAGAGAAACAAGTCTTTCAAATTCCTAGTAGCAACCTTTCACCTTTGCTCCTTGCTCTCATGAAAGACTAGTGATTAGAAGCTGAGTTAAGCTTTTCAGTGCCAAATAACCTCAACTACACATCTCATTTTAGAGTCATCAGGAGTGTCACTTGGAAGGTCGACTCTTTGACACCAAGGAAGAAAAGAAGTTGTATTTTAAGCATCACAAGAGGCCAATTGTTGCTGATTGTTATGAAAGGGAGAGAGGGGAAGGAGGGAGGGAAGGAAAAGAAACAACAAAACAAACTCAAAAATCCCACAGAAAAACCATCAGAGGCTTTTAAGAAGCTTTGAGCTTTGAAAAAATAAATAAAGCATTGCATTTGAAGCCCCTTTGTGCATTAGAACAAAGACATAAAAGTTTATTATAAAATAAAGGTCTGACAACTTCAGCAAATATATCCATGGAAATGGAACTTACAAAGTGGTGTAAATAACAAAAGAAATTAAGAAATGTTAAAGTGAAGTCTGCCATCTGGGTTTGAAGGTTATTAGAATGTTCTTTGTTGAATGATGAGCTTTTCAATTAATGACTATGTAGATTTAGATCAGTAATTCCTTTAGTAATTATACTCTGTGTAAAGAAGGAATTATATGCCTTGTAAGCATGTTCAGTTCTATCAAAGCAGATTTGTGAAAGAAAAGTATTAAAAAGATAGTTTATCAGTAGTAGTTCACATAGCAGATATGTCAGTCATTGTATCCTGGGAGTCACAAGCAAAATGCAAACTCGATTTTAACCTAGTAATTAGATGAATTCCATACTTTAAACATATATTTTAACCTGAAACATTCTGATTTTTTTTTGTTGTTGTTTAGTAAGTTGAGGAGGAAGAGAAAAAATTGAATTTTTATGTTTTATTACTGAATTGACCATAATTTCTATTTTTCTTTCTGTTTTTATTGAAACATTTTCTGCTTTCAGTTTGTTAACATCATCAGCTCTTGTCCATTTAGTACTTAAATCTGAAATACTGTTTTGAAGCAGAATCAGCTGGATATGATGTGTTTTGGATTTTTTTTCTGAGTGAAAGAAAATGTTCCAAGCAAATGTTTTCACAGAAACTGAAGGTTCTCATATGTATTCATCTTACAAAGGCTGGCATCTGCTTCACTCACATGACTTTAATGGCATTCAAATGAAACACCAGACCATTAATTCAGCAGAGAAATAAATTAGTCTAAAATATTTGCAAAGAAGATAACAGGGGCTACAGAACGAAAATTCAATTGTACCTCATATTTTGGGACTTAGTTCTTAGCCTATTCCACAAGACAGATTAAGCTTGTTATAAATCTGTTCCCCCGACTTCAGTCATCATTAATGGTGCCAGAAAATAAGAAAATGTGATGCTTTTCAGAAATAGATGAATAAAAAGGGAGTGTGGCCAAACAGGAAATTAAACTGCATTTATTACAAAAATAATAGAAATAATTATCTTTAGCTTTAATATTAGCTTTTATTACTCTGTCTTCATGATACTTGGTTCTTTTCCTCTTATTGTCTTTCATTTCATTTAGTAAACTCAGCACTTATTAACTAGAATAGATGGTGATTTTTCCCCCACATTCTTTCAGTCCATCTGCATGATCATGAGAGTGGGATACTAAAGAATCAGCAGAAGGTCCTGCTCCTGTCTGGGCTCTTGCAAGGATTAGCTGCGTCACTTCTAGCTGTACTCCTGTTCGCCCCACGCACACACATTTTTTGCCCCTGCATGATTAGCAGGATCCTAAATGTCCAAAACTCTTTATCATGATATGATTATCTGTCATATAAAAGGAAAAATAGACCCTTAAGATACCACAGTCAATCAAAAATGCAACAGCATAACAGATCCAGCTCTCTCTGAGGACACTATATACTACAGTCATTTAATCTACATAATGACATCAGTCCTTTTCATTAGTTTCCTGTACAGTAATCTCTGCTATGACCTTCTGTTTTCCATTATTTTTTATGTCTTTTTCATTTTTATTTATTTAATGTGAACGTTTTTCCACAGCAATAGCATTTTTTATACATAGTTAGCATATGACCACACAAAAATTGAAGTAGCATTAGTGAAATGCTGTATTGAACATAAAAAGGGAAAAAAAAATTTAAAAAAATCTTCAGTTTAGAATGCCTCATAGCTGTCATTTTTGTCAAGTTACTGTTTGATACCTATGAAAACAGGATATTTTTGAAGTTGTTAGTACAAAAAGGGAGAAGTGGATTTGCAAGTCTTTTTTCCATACTCTTTCTGTGCTTTTAATTTTTATATGATTTTGCTGCAAACTGTGTGTGATATTCAATACATTTTTAAAAATTGTTAGATCTGATTATTATTTCCTAAGTAATTCCCAAATCTTACTATTAAAAAGATTTCTAGTTACATGATAAAGAAAAACAATTACCGTGAACTTGCAGAAAGGGTATCACTCAGTTTGCTTTCCAATACTAGTATGTAGCCCTGTCACTTGGATATGAGAGTTATTTAGAAGAAAGCACTGTTATCCTAATATTCTCTTAAGTATTGACAGGCTGATGAGTCTTTTGACAAGATTTGTCTCAAGCTCACACTCCTATTCTGAACCCTTTGATTCTCAACAAATCTCTTAAATACCAGCATCATTTCAGGTTTTTTTATCCTACTTTTAATTGTAAAACTTATTTTTAATGGTAAATCATTGTAATATATTCTGTATATCAACTATTTCAGAAATCAAATATTTTCCTATTGTCCAGGGGGGTTTTTTTAATTGTTTCCTGCTTATTTTCGGGATGCCTTTTTTCCTGGTGAAAACTGAAAAGTAATGAGGAAAAGTTAAGGCCTGGAATAAGAATTATATTAATGCTATAACTAACTAATAACTAATTATATAATTGACCATAACTAATCCATACTAGCTTATTTTGAATAGGCAATGAAATTTAAAATGTTTGTTTTGCACAATTTTGGAATTCTGCATGAGCTCATGGTCAATACTAAATATTTTTCTTTCATAACATTCTGAAATTAAAAATGTTTCATGCCCTCAGATAGATGTTGTTATGAGTTTACAGCAGGCCCTTCCCCAGCATTCCCCCAAAAACAACAGAAGAAAGAATTCGTAAATTTTTTTTTTTTGTCTTTGTGGTAATTGAGCCCATTGCTAATACACTGAGATATCCTCTCCAGTGTTTGGGAACCAAAATGGCACTTTCAGATTCAGCTATGTACATGCGTGATAAGGACGGTGGTAGGTAGAAAAAGTAACCTAATACATGCTCATGTTTTGCCATGATTTAAAGGCCAGGCAAATCCCAGATAGTGTGCTCAGGAATGGGGAAGAAATTTATCTTATGGGTAGAGAAACGTTAGGAAGGCTTCCTGAAACAGTTAATGGAACAGCTTGGAAAAAGCAAAGGCGGGGGGGGAGGGGGAACAGCAAAATCAGAGTCTTCCTTAAAAATAGGTTTCAGGTCCTTCTTTTCTTTTAAATATAAATATTTTATTTTGGCTGAGAGCAATCAACTATGTTCTACCTCTGAAAAAAAGGAGCAGTTGCAGTAACATCCACTGGCTTTGTTTTTCATACCATGCAATAAAACAAGTTCAATACACAGAAAACAGGTATGGGAGAAATTTACACTAACAGTTTTACTGCCTTGTCTGTGTTGGTGTACGCTGCTAGCCACATGATAGCAGTCACAAGTTCTCATGTGAGCTCTGACAGGAGTGGAGAAGAAAGGTGAGTTTGTTTGTTTGTTAAATAGACACAACTTTTACTAAGACTTGCTCTCATTTCAGAAAAAAAGAGAAAACAACCACCCTACCTGAATTTCAGTTAATTTCTCATATCTGCTTAAAAAAACTAAATAAAATCACATTGTGCATATATCTTTTCTCTTTCATGGAAGAGTTTAATTTATTACAGCAAGATACTTAAATGTTTCTAACTGCAACATTTTGACATCTCTTATAGGCAACAGTCTACTCTCAGACTCTAAGAAGTTCAGAAAAGCAGATTCCGCAAGAGAAAGCTAGAATTGCACAAGAAAATAAATGTGCATAACAGTTGAAGGTCCTTTAGGCACAGACCACCACTTTTCAATCACACACTTCATCTTTGCTTTCAAAATCTATATGAGATTAAACACACAGGTAATGCAAACTAGATGACACTTGTGTGTTTAACACATATTTTTTTCCCTTGCCTACTTCATCTTTGCTTTCAAAATCTATATGAGATTAAACACACAGGTAATGCAAACTAGATGACACTTGTGTGTTTAACACATATTTTTTTCCCTTGCCTACTTCATCTTTGCTTTCAAAATCTATATGAGATTAAACACACAGGTAATGCAAACTAGATGACACTTGTGTGTTTAACACATATTTTTTTCCCTTGCCTACTTTATTGTAATGGATGCATAAATGAAAATATGTATAGAAAATAAAGAAATATTAATCACTAAAAAATAATAGAATCTCTTGAAACAGAAGCAATGCACTATTCTGGGTTTTAAAAAACAATTAGGCTACATCTTTCTCTGAGTGCACTCAAATGTCAAAGTACTTTTGGAATTTTGTTTTATAATCCGAGGCATCATGTAAGTAAAGCCTGTATAAATGATTATAATGTCAACAATATCACTTGCCCTGGAAGAAGAATTAAGTTATATTTCATTCGAATTTATCTCTTTGATTTTAGTTCAGTTCCTTAATGCATAACTTGAGTAAAATGAAGGAAGAAACAGTTCTACCCTCTTTCCTCAAAGCCTTCTAATAAGAATTAGATGAAAGAACACATTTTACCTAATTTTTGTCTGGTAGAGACAGTTTTGTCCTGGCTGGCAATATCTGCTTAAAGAATGTCAAGATTTAATTTACTAAGAATTTCCTGATCAGCAGTAGAACAATTTCTGAAATTTAGTCTGAGAACAAAAGCAATAGTTGCCATACTCTTCTTTCTCACCATGGCAATAAACAACCTTTTTCATTAACTCTAGGGAACCAATTTAGCAATTTTATGAGAAAATTAGAGAATTAAAGAAATACTTTCAATAAGTAAAAAGGACAAAGGAGTAGTAAATTTTCTCCTTCATTACATGGCAATGAATACTCATTCTGAGTGTTCTGAGTCTGTACAAAGCCAGTCAAGAATTAATAATTTCACTAACAAGAATTGCACATTAAGATGGAATTTCTTTTGCACTTGTGCAGTGCCTTGTTTCATCCATGTGCTTCATCATATTGAGCTTCAGCAGTGAAAAGTCATGGGAATAAAACTTCCACTTTGATATTGAGCTTAATTTAAACTTAAAAAAGAGCAATAGTCTTATTTGTACATCAAGCTACTGTTATATGTCGTGAAATCCCCAGGTTGAACGAGGACCTGGACAACCTGGTGTACTGAAAGGTGTCCCTGACCAAAGTAGGGGATTGGAACCAGATAATCTTTAAGATCCCTTCCAACCCAAGTCATTCTATGATATTATGATTCTATGAAATTTAATTTTGCCATTGATTACTTTAAAAAGAAGCCAAAATAAGCTCAAATCAAGTGAAACACAGTGAAACTGAGTTTTTCAGTATAAGTACCTTTGGCCCTAAAACTGAAAAAACAAAACAATCAACCCCCCAAAAAACAAAAAAACAAACAAACAAACAAAACCCCACCAAAATCCACACATCATTACAATATCACAATAAAATATCATATTTTGACAAATAAAAAACCCTAAAACTATCAACAAACCATTCCTGCAAAGGGTTTGACTTCCACTTCAACTCAGTGGGAATTAAATCTGACTTCTTCTGTATCTGTGGTGTAACAGCGTCCTAGGACTACTGCAAGGGAGACCAAACTTGAATTGCCTTCTCTTCTGACAATGTACATCTCAGCCTTTTTGCCTTCATACTCTCAGATTTATTTATAGCTGTTTATATTAAAAATAATAATGACCCCTAGGTCAGCCATTTCCTGGAGCTTAATCACTGGCTGCATGAAGGGCCTAAGGCAAAGCCACATCTCCTCTGGCCAGTGACTGCCTGCTTGTTCGGAACTTCTTTCTTTGTCTGGTATCACTCCTTAATTTAAGTTCTCGGTGAACTTCAAAAAGTAAACTGTTGTTTTGGGTTTTGTTTTGTTTTCCCAAGTACTATTTCCAATAATAAAACATTAATCTGCTTGCGTTGTCTCCAATTAATGCTTAAAACATCCTTGAAGAACACAAAGAAAAAATCTAAGTCAGATATAATTTGGTTTCTCTACTCTTGTCTACAAATTTACGTCAATTGTCACAACAGAAGAGAGGTAACAATTGTTTTCAGAAAACATTGTTTTCAATGTACATACTTCTACACAGAAATATTGTTATTTAATCCCTGTAGCAGCTTTATTTATCAACCTGCATAAGAGGAAAATGAAATAAACACAGTGAGGGCGCCTATTATCTGGCAGTAGAACACTGGGTTTTTTTTTTTTCACTAATTCAAGATTATCTTATGCCAAAAAAAGAATTTATTTGTATATTTGTCATTAGAAATCAACATTAAAAATAACTGCAATGAAATGTGCTTGGGAAAAAATTCTTTATTATTTAATATCATCTCCCATCATTTTAGAACCTGAGAATGAGGCATCAAAGCAAAGTTTCTACTGAGAATCCATAGCTGTGTGGTAGCTGTATGGTATTTCTGAGATCATAACTGTTTAGAATGAAAACCCTTAGGAAGGAGGTAACACAATTCCTCTATGGCTTTAAAGGCCTGCCTGTTTTATAAGTATTATTCCTAGAAAGAAAATGTTTTTTTATGTAATGCAGAAAGGTTTAAAAGTGTTTCTCAGGACCATCTGAGCTTACCACATCTCAAACTGAAATTTGTCGAATAGCATATCGTTCTTGAAAATATCTGATATCAATTTTAACTAGCTTAAAGTGTGATATTTTGTTCATGTAACTATAATTCTGTCACTCCCTTATTTAGAAGCTAGCATTTGTAATCATATTTGTTGGGTTAAGGTACTTTGTTTAATAGAGCCTTCTGTTTTTAATTTCCTGGATTATCAAAAGGAAAAGAGGAAAATGATTATGCAAAGTTTCCTCAAAATTCCTTGAAAGCCTTTAGTGTCCACTAAAACTGAGTTCATTCTCAGTGGAACAAATGTAAGACATAATGCACTGGCTATTGAGAAGGCCACTTTTTGATGGAAAAGGAGGTGTTAGTTTGAACAGCAAACTCCACAAAGAGGGATTTTTGAGTTTTATGGATCCTGATTTTGGTATTCCCTTGTGCTTCTGCTGGTCTCTTGGCATTAAGCTTATCTTCCTTTTGCTCTTTCCTTCGCACCTTGTATTTTTTATTTATTTCTCTGCTAATTTTCTGGTTTGCATTCACATACAGCACAGATTGATTTCATTTCCCATATCAGATTCCTATCTGGTCAAGTCTCTTAAATTCTCAACCTTCAACATGAATTCTATGTATTCAAAAAAAACTTACATTTTTCTCCTTATTTGTGTAGTTAAGGAACAAATGTACTGAAAGGATGAAACACAATGAAAATCCGAACATTTTAGTATCTTTTCATATTTGTGTGCATTTAGATTTATAAAAATTAGCAAAGCATCTGCATTTAGTCAGAACTTTACAGAAATTATAAAATACTTATTTGCTACCTTAGAGAATATTTTATCCCTCAAACCAGTTCTTAATCACATTTTACTGAGATTTTTCAGGAAGACTAATCCCAGGACAAAGTGCTTAAAAGCAACAACAAAATCTCATTTTACAATGTTGTGTCATAATAAATATACACATTTGTCCTGAAAAAGGTCAGTGTTGAAGGTAACAAAGCTTTTCTTTGTGATCTGGTGTAGTTCATTTTATGTACTTACAATGCCTTCATGTTTAAATGGGTAAAGCCTGGAAGATGAAAAGAACTAAGGAACTTTCTCATGAATAAGGTTTTTTTCCTGACATTTGTGACAGACTGTAAGCTGGTAACAAACCAGACCTGTACTAGTTTTACCTTTCCTGTAATCAGCACAAGGAACAGAACCTTACATATGCAGTGACAAATAACCTGGTCTCTTCTTCTCAAACATACTCCTCTGTAGACTTGTAAGGAATTATAAACCTCGATTTGCTTGTGAGGATGTCTGTTTCTAAGCTATGCAAGCTCTGTTCTAATTACCAGTGTTGCCAGTTATTGATTTACTTCTATTCTTTCCCAACAGCTTTAGTTGAGTTACCTTATTTTCTCTAATAAATTACAAATGAAATAGTTTTGTTAACTCTTAACAATCTCTATTACTGTGTCTGTACTGTGGAACAGATCTAGCTGAAAAGTTGGATAAATTTGCCCTTGCCGAGCTCCATGCTATGGGGGTTAGATTGCCACAGGCACATGCCCAAGCAATTTTAAGACAAACTCACACACCTTTATTCTACGCTGAGCCCTGGAGTGCAGACAAATGATGTAATGTTTGGTCACGAGTAATGCGAAGACATCCAGGTCCAATGAAGCTCAGAAAATCCCACTTCCTAGTTTCTCAACCAATATAAATTATACACCTGGTATTTTCAAATACATCTAGTGCACTTATAGGCATGATTTCACTAAGTTAAATATGCAAAGGAAAGCAGTGCAAGACACGTTTAAAAGGTACACTCTCAGCAGTCAGTGAAGTTGAAAAGACAGCGTCCTTGATGCATACTTGGAATTTTTACCAGCCCCTGCAGGAATAATTTAAGATTAATTTTTTGTTCCAAGAGAATTCAGCATGGAACCTGGTGGTTCTAATGCCTTGATAAACTATTAAGATGTTCTTTTAGAACTTTGTGGTAGTCAGATAAACTTAAAACATTACTAATTACTCATAAAACATACATTTAAAATTTGTTCTTGTAGACTTTCCAAGACACTCATAAGTCCTAGGTAACATTGAGGTAGGAGGGGAAGAGCTTAAAATGAAAGTTATTTAAAAAAAATTAAAATAAAATTATGAAAACAATCTGTTCCAAAAGTAGAAATACATAGCTATATTTTGCTAACATACGTTACCTGGGAGAGGACATATGGACCAAAATATTATTTAAAAGAACTTGCTTGTTGACAAAATGGCCCATAATCATCTAATGTTAATGTTGATCCACTGCAAGCCATATTTTTAAATTATGTCAACAGAGCAGAGGCATTTGCAAACCAGGAGCAAAAATTGTAGCTCATTTAGATAACTCACAGGAAGCATATTGCTTGGCTAGACATGTACAATCTGAGCACAGAAGAGTACACCCATGGAAAACAGTTTGTTATAGCATGAATTTGGCAGTAGTGGTTGGAACAAGAGACAGGGCCATAAAACTTCTTCAGCTTTCTGTATTTGAAAATACCCTCATCTCTTCAGTCCATCACTTTGCATTACTATTCACAATAGGATGCTTGGTTTCCTCTAAAAAAAGAATCACGGGCACTTGACGGTGGTGATTATTTATTTTTCTGAATAATTTTAGACTTCTTAATAATGTTTTCAAATATTATTGTACCAGTTATTATAAATTTAGTATTGCATTTCTGCAAGAGTTACTCTTTCATTTGAAGAGTGCTTATTTGATTTTTTGGTGCTACATACCCACATGGTAAAAGAATTTAATGTTGGGGTAGGATAGGGCCTGCTCTGTAATAACTGATAAATATTTGATATCAGTATGGTTATTGGGATCTTTCATTCATTATTTTACTAGGCTAAATCAACACTGCTGAAGGCAAAAAAGCAGAGAAAGCAAACTCTAGTGAACACTTGGGATGTTGTTATGAGCCATAACACTGACTCTGTATAGATGAACTTTCCAATTAGTTTCAGATAGCCAGTCTTGCTAGAAAACTGCAGAATAAAAGAGGAAGGAGTGAATAAAAAAACGTGTCCCAGTGTAGTGAGGTCAGGTAGACAGTAGAAAGTTGTATGTGAGCCAAAGACCCTAGAGAATAGAGAGAAGTGAAAGAGCAGCAACAAGGGAAGCTGAGCAACTGCAGTGATGAGCTGATGACAAAGGGGCCACTTCACCTCTCCTGCTCCCAACCCCTCAGCACCAATTGCCTCCCTTGTCCCAGCATAGATGCTCCTCTGTCCCCACAGTACACTCACTCAGAGAACTAAATTATCAGAAAACATATCTCTGCTGTTATACTCTCAGCTGAACTGGCTCACTTGAGTGCCCGAGTTTGTAAGTGAATTATCAGCAGCTGGAAAGGGAGGGAAACGGCTCCTTTCAATCACAGCTGAGTCTTTATCGAAACCTTAGAGACTCTACTAAAAAGAACACACTTTGGATGTACGTAACCCTTGAAAACAAAGCTAAAAGTTATGTTTCCAACAGCAACTTCCGCTCAGAGAACAGAAATGAAGAAGGCCACCTTCAGTACTATCAGAGACTCCTGATGATGTGTAGTGATTATTCAACTGTCCAGGGGAGATGAATCAAAGCTATCACTGATCACTCTGTCTTAAAGGTTACTGTGTGGCTGAAGGAAAAAAAAAAAATCTTATGCAAAGTATTGAGGCTCAAGGGAGGTAACTTAAAGAGAAAACTTGTGTCTAAGTGAGCAACATTGATGAGAGTTTGCATTTAAAAGACTTCTCTAGTGAAGTTCAGATACTAGTTTTATGTATTATAATTTTAATGAATATTCTTCATTAAGCTAATTGCTATTGAATATCTTATATCTGAACGTTGAACATCTGCTTTTATGAGAGAAAAAATCTCATAGCCATGCCTGTCTACTAAGGTAGATGTCAGAGCTGTGAAATTACCAGTTTAAACTTCTTGGAAGCACAAGGCTTCTAAAGCAAGTTTGGAGGTCTCACCGTGAACAAAGGGTGACAATAGGAGGTACTGTGGGTATCCTTCCTAAGCGTATATAAAAATTGAGATACATTAATGTACTTTTGGAACATAGATGGAGAAAGAGTGAATGTTTATGGGAAAGTCCGTGCCTGATGGAAACTGGGGAGACCAGAAATCACCTTTGAGGCGATATCCAAATTTGGTGGTGTGGAGCCAAGTCCCTCTTGGTTCCTAGCTCAACCGTAACACTAATATACAGAGTATCAAAAAGTGCAGCTTTGTCATACTGCATAGGAGACGGCACTCTAATGTTAATACCTACCAAGACTGTGCACATATGAAGTCAATATATGTCCATGGTGCACCACTGAACCCTCATTTGCTTAAGTAGGTTTGCTAAAATAGCTGTGATTCATTCTCCAGAAGAAAAGCATATCAGGACTGGAGTCTGTGATAAAAATAAGTCCAAAAAGACAATTCTGATAGACGCAGAATTGATAACTAGAGTCTATCAGTAAGGAATATCTCTTGCCCATCCCAGTGCCTGTAAGCAGCAGACATCTCCCCCTTAATTTGTCATGGAGATTTCAGGTATCATTCCTCTGATTTCTGAAAGAACAGATTTCTTGTGCAGTAAACTGCTGGGAAAGATCACACTGAATACAGGTGCCAGAGAAGCTCTCTGAGGGTACTGCTATTTAGATATACCTGGTATGTTTAGAACACAGTTATTAGCATAGTTAAGGAATGGGAAAAAACAAAAAAACAAACAAACAAAACAAACAAAACCCCAAACCAAACAAATTAAAAAAAATAAAAAAAATAAAAAAATGCTAGTCCTAAAGCATGATGATAGCAAATATCATGGTAGCAGATCTATCAAGAGAAGAATTAATGAAACTTAATTTCCAATAGGTTGGGGTTCTTCATATTTTATAGATTTTTCATTGACAATAAGAGATCTTAATTACTACTTTTGAGGGAAAATTAATGACTTTCTCATTTGTATGGATTCTCTGACATTTTAGGAGGGATAAAGGAACATCCAGACTTCCCCTTGCTGGATTGCATAGTGGAACCTCTGTCTTCTAGAAAGTTGTCTGCATTCATGAAGCACAATATTTGTAAAGCCTCTACTTTTTTCTTGTTTCAATGAAAACTTTTTTGTTGGTCAAAAGATGAACATACATTTGCTGACATGCAACATGGGAACATCATGTCCTCAATAAGGCAGGCTTAAAAACAATGTGCTTCAAAGATGCATTTCAGAGCACTAAGAAGAGTTGCCTCAAAATAATGCAGTTTAAGAAAATAAAACTTAACTTCTAACTTAAAATAAGTAAAGTAAATGCAGAAATAATGGACACTGAACATGGAGGTATTTATCTAATTTAAAAATATTGGCCTGTATTTTTCGTAGGGCCTCACTACAGATTTGTCCCAAACTCATTGCCATTGCCAAAAACGTATCCGGTGTTCTTTCCTCTTGTATACTTGTATTTTTTCTACACACATTTTATCTGACATCTAAATTTATGCCTAAGACAACTTGTAGAAGCAGACATGTATGATAACATGATGAAGCACAGCAAAATGTAGAGCTAAATGCTGTATATTCAAAATTAGTTTAGTAATACTCCAGATAATGTACAAGATCTCAGATAAAACAAAAACTCATATAATAATTCTCCATGAAGAGCAGAGATGACAGGCAAGGTAGAGAATATAAGCCACATAATGGGGACAGTTTTAGTTCTATCCAGTAAATCAAAGCTTGACCATGATTGCTAAAGTTATGATCCAAGATAAGACCCCAAGGAAAGTGATTAAAGCTGTTAGCAGAGTGTGGCCAGTGCAGCAAATGTAACCAATTCAGAGCAGAGATTTTGCTGCTGAAGGGATTTTCCTTTCAAGAACCAGATTAGCTATCCCAGATGTGTTAGAAAAAGCATTTGAAGAGATTGCATGAAGGCCATTTCATGCAAAATCAAAAAGAAAAATAAGATCTCCTTCACACTAATCTAGAATGAGCAGTGACACAGAAGAATTTATAAAACCTTTCTTCCAGTCAGACACATCAAGAAAAACAACTCCATATGAACAGCACAGGAAAGCTATTATTGTGAAGTAAGCTAAACACAGGGTTGTTTATTTTGACAAGGTATATGCAATCTATTCTATACTTTTTTCCTAATTCTTGAAATAGCTTCCCTAGATGACCTTAAAAATTTAGAATATAATGATATATTTGTAGTCTGATTTGGCTCTTTGATTTTGTTGGTTTTGAGGATTCATTTTGGGGCTTTGGGTTTTTAATTTTGTTTAGGGTTTGGTTGGGGTTTTGTTGTTGTTTTGTTTCGTTTTGTTTTTTTTTTAACTAGGAGGTTTCACACCACAGTTGCTTCCTTAAAGGCACAAGATGAGAACCATTCACTCTGATGGGTCTTTTTTTAGTCAAAATGCTAATAAATATGAAACCCAGAATTTAGTAAATCCGACAAATGGCTCCACTTTTGAATTATGGAACCATACTGGTTGGGCTTCATCTGGATTGAGAGGGACCTCGAATCATCTCCACCTCAAAGCAGGGTCAGCTGCAAAGCTAGAGCAGGTTGCTCATACCCTAGAAAGAATAACATTCACATCTCAAAGAAGATCTGGACATTCAGGTGGCTGCTGGAGCGATTGACTAAACACATCTGATCATCATGATGATGGGTTGACTGTTTATATTATGTGGCAAAAGAGAACATTGAAAACTCAGTAGCTTACAGCACATGACTAAAGGTTCATACTCCCTAAAAGGCTGAATACAATATTTTTTTTTTTTTAATGATTGCTAAAAATGTCTGCGTGAGACTTAGAAAGTACAGTTTTTAGAAGACAGTAGATCTACCTAAGAGCAACTGTGGTTGCTATAAGACAGCATGCTTTGTATCCACAAAAGCAAGTACATTTGGTTTATGTAATAAACCCGTAGCTACTCATAATAACAAAACTGAATAGTGCTATGTCTTTACAAAAAAAAATCAAACATTAAAAAATACAATTATTAGTTTTCCCTTGTCATTTGCATCTGTTCCATGTCCTCACAATGTAAGTATTTGGGAATCAGTGATAATAAGTTAGTATATAATACTTAACACGGCAGTAGTGTCTAACAAGTAACATTGCAGCAGACTTTTCTTATAATAATGCTTGAGTCCTGAGGTCAGTAAGTGTTGGCAGTGGATTTGTAATAGCAATAAAATTTTATATTGCACTCCTTGTATTAAGAAAAATAAATAAATCAAGTCTATATTGCAGAAAGTAGCAAACTACCAAGTTTCCCCCTTTGGAACTAAGTTTATTAACTTGTCATCTGATTAACAGTTCTAAGGTACTCACCTGGCTAACCTGCTTCCAGAATCTAAGTTATCATCTCTTCATGTTAGCGCACTGTGTGATACTGGCTTGCCAGCTCCCTCAGAGCTAATCTTTGATGTATGCATAACATTCATTGCAGCTTGAATGTGATCTCAGTATATCTGAGAGAAAAGGGACAAGTGGAGGAGAAAACTTTATCCTTCTGGAGTATTAGAATATTGACATGAAAGGTAATTAAAGGTTTTTATTGTGTGTTTACTTTCAAGATGCTTAAACCAATGATTTCATCTAGTTATCTGAATCAAAATACGTGGACTTCATAACCATGTATGACCATTCTGAATCATTATAATTTATCTGTATGTCCTTATATGACTTTTGCCATTATGGCAGAGAAATGCCTCTAGAATAATTAGTTAGTTAGTTGATTAAATATTTTCTTTAAAATATATGTAGCAAAATGGCTAAATTGAAGTCATTATATTTACCATGGACAAAGTTCAAACTGTCATCTACATTGCTGAAGATTATTTGCCTTTGTGAATAGACTTTATTTTAATAAACAAATATTCTGTTTGCCTGAGGTATTGGAAATTTTTCTGGCCTTCTACCTCATTTCCAGTTCCAAAGGAATCCAACGTCTCTGGTTGGCACAGTGTAGTACAATTTTCAATTGATTTGCTTTCCTGGATTAATCTGGTTTTATTTCTTTTAACAAAAACATAGAAATGGGTTTCTAGCCACATATGTTAATTCAAGTTTCTTGACATTTTTCATCAGCTGAGTGCACTAATCCTGGTGTCTTAGACAAATTACAACTCAGCTGTATGATGCCTATGTGAATTCCAGCAGTTTTAACTGAATATAACTCAAAACTGAAATACAGGAGAGAGGTGGGGGAGGTCTTCAGCCTATTGAACTTTGCTACAGTGTTTAAAGAACAGAGGGAGAGATAAATTTCCAAGAGTAGTGGTGGGTTGAACAAATTCCTGTATGTCCCTAATGTATATCACTTGCTGTTTTAAGGTGTGTTTCACTGAAGTTGGAAAACACTTTGAGATCTTCAGATGAAAGGTACTACAAAATGAAAAGTGATGTTGTTATTAGTTTTTGTATTCCAAGCCCCTTTAGGACAGCTGCAAAATCCATAAACTGGAGTTTGCATTGGAATCTTTGATCTTGGGTAAATGCTTTATCTTTGAATTAGTGGATTGAAGAAACAAAAGAAATACAACCTTTTCTGTGCATTTGAATCTTGTTTATTCCCTAATGCATTATGTATAAGATAGCATGTTGTTCTGGATGGTCCAAGTTATTCGCAATTAAAGAATAATATAATAAAACCCGTTACATCTTCAGTTTTAGGATACTAAAGTGGTTTATATACTCAAATATGTTAGGGCACCATGTTATGTACTCATTCTAGATGCTTGAAAATTGATACAAGCATAAACAAAAAAGTTTGTGTTGATTGAAGAGCACAGACTGGAATTACATACATGAAATAGACTTCATGCAAAATTTGCCCTTACCAAAGCATTAAGACTTACTAGATCTGCTCAGATGATGTCCCAGGAGTTTAATCTGAACTGCACAGCTAAACCAGGACTGCTGCTGCCATTATTTTATTGTTATAGCGCCCCTTAGACTCATACTTCAGTTTCCCTCTCTGTAACAGAAATGGGAGAGGTTAAGTGTTTTACTACTCTAGTTGCTCTCTGTAGTATCCTCTGAAGAGTACATTTACTCCCTGTCTTGTAAATATTGCATATAAGAGAAACTTGTATTAAAAAGGAAGACATGAGGTTTTTAGAGATATGCTTTGGTTATAATAGTAAAATAATCACAGAATACAGACAAGGCTCCTCATACGGAAAAATGGCTTTCAAATAAACCTTTATGTAGAGTATTTAGCTACCAATCTAGAGTTTGTTTGTTTTGGTTGTTTTGATTTTTTTCAGACTATTCTCTAAATTGGAGGTTAGCTGCATTTACAATCAGATTTAAATTGTCCTTGCCATCTCACTTTAATATTTTTTGTTTAGTAATTTGAATGTCATTTCTCAGAAACAAATATCCAGGACAAAAGGAAGCTATTGCATAGTGGAATGGTGTTTAAAGGCGTGGAGATAAACAAAGTCGATTGTAATTATGCCAGGGGCATAATTTTGACTGTTCTGCTCTGCCTTCTATAATTAGTCTTGAAAGCAAATACTGTTACATTCAGCCACGAAATGAAGTGGAAGAGCTGAGTTTATTAGAGATTAATAAAGTCTCCATGAACATTCCTAAAAAGCTACTGAACCCTTAAGTATAGATTATAGGTCAGAAGACATTGCCAGTACTTTCTCAGAGGGCAAGAAATTGAGTACACTGTATCTATTAACTAAAATGAGAGTGAATGGAGGGCTGTCAAATGTTAATGGAAGATTTTAACAAATTACAGAAAAAGATGTGTAGTATTTTTATTACAACATTTAAATGTATTTTTAACAGTCTTATAACTGTGATGCTTTATGAAAAAAGCCACAACTCTCATTACTGAAATTCATTACAGCAATATGTGCATGTTTAAGTAGTATTGCTCATTTATAAAGACATTTAAATGTAATTTTCTGAAAAATTCTAAACTATATTACCAAACTATATTACCAAACTATATAAACCCCTAACATTTGAAATGGTGTCTTTTTCCATCCAAAGAACTTCTAAAGGGAAGTATCAGCTAGCAATGATTTCACTTTTCCTTTTTTAAATGGCACACAGAATACAGGCCGTGATAAAGCTATTGTGTAAGCTTTTCAGAATCAGCATTACTGCAAGCCCTTATCACTGAATTGTAAATAGCAATATCAACAGAAAATGGATACCTAGGTGGGGAGAAGAGAATATAATGTTTCTTTCTTCATGAATGCTGGAAAACACTCTTACTGGTACACCTAAAAACTATCTTTGTTGGGGGAAAATTAAATAGGAAAGCCCTATAAATGTGATTCCTTAGTGAAAGATTTTGAAAATATAAAACCCATGAGGGAAGTTGAAATGAAGGCAAACTTTGAGATCTGAGATGCCAGCCATTAGTTATTAAAAAACCAAAAAAGACAATGGCTGAGCCAGCTGAAGAAGAATCTCCCATGATTGAACAATACCCTTGGCAAATAGGGGCATACCAAGGGTCCAAAGGTTGGAGGAACCTCAACAAAGTAGCAGGGAATAAAAAAGTGTCTAGGAATTAGCTTTTAGGGTTTAAAATGAAACACATCTGGTAATGTAGTAGTTCTTATAGGCTGTATGTAAATTCTATAGGATTCGTGTCTTGTACAAATTGGTTAGTGTAAATCAGAATATTCAACACAGAAACAGATATAATGTGTTGTAACAGGGACGTAGCTCTCTTCGCTCTTCTACCTCTCTCTTGCTCTGCTCTCTTCTTTCCTCCCCTCTCCCTACCCCTCCTCACCTCTCCCTCTCTCGGGGCAGGCTTCAGCTGTGGCTGGCAGCTAAAGCAAAGCTCTAATACCCATGACCTATGCAACAAATCACATTTCAAGAACTGCATTGGACTCTAGAGATCTCTCATCCCCACCGCCCCAGACCGCTGCACCTCAGTCTCCTACACATCTTCATTCTTTTAATTATTCTGCTTCCCATAATAAATTTCTCCCTGTTGACACAGATTATTTCCAGGCAACTGCTTAAAGTTTTTAAAAGTTCACAAGGAAACTGAAAAAAAACACATTGTTTTCAAAAAAGCAGGCTTCAATGAAACCATTCTTACTTTTATTAGACACAGTAAGGGAGATGGTGGAGTCACCGTCCCTGAGGTGGTTGAAGAAAGACTGGATGAGTGCCATGGTCCAGTTGACAAGGTGGTGTTAGGTTAGGTCATGGGATGGACTTGATGATCTCAAAGGTCTTTTAAGACCGGATTGATTCTGTGATTTAGTGATATAGATGTTGTAAACCTCACACAAGGCAAACCCCATGGACTTCCCATTCCCTTGTAATGATAACTAAATTAACTTTGTGTATCAAATGATAATTAACTTGATTTGCAAACTCTGAAACTCTTTGTGTTGCAAAACAGAAGTCACAGTTGCTAAAAAAAAAAAAAAAAAAGCCACCAAACTCACAAATATAACCCCAAAGTAATCATATTTATTGGAATAAATATTGAAATATTACCAATGTCTTAGAGCATCTCACTTCTACATGCATAATTGTGCATTTAACACATGCTTTAAAATATTATATGTCTTTTTATCATCTGATATAATTTGTCAGTTATTATATTTCTTAGGGAAACTGTAAGTTATAGATCTTTTCCCAGTGGACAAAGATTTATGATTTCTGCATATATATATATATGTCCATTACTTCATTAATTACTATTAGTCACTTTAGAGTAACTCAGGGGATTTAGTCCATCTAATCCACAGAGGACTAGATATCCACATCTCTAGAGAAATACAAGTCATTACCCCTAGATAGATTTGTTTTTTCTTTTTAAGTGCTTTTTGTATTTGAAAAAGACTTTTAAGTCTGGCAGGAACTGTGTGTGCCTCTGTGTGTGTGTGTGTGTGTGTGTGTGTGTGTGTTTTGTGCGNGTGTGTGTGTGTGTGTATGTTTTGGGCTTTCATGGTTTTCTCAATTTTCTCCTATGTAAACTGCTATTTTAATTATATTTTATTAGGGTAGAACTATATGTGCAGACATGAAGTTCCAGCAAAATTTCCAATTAATTAAAACAAAAGTAAGAACTTAATCTGGAGATGCCGGACATTTGTTTGACTCATTCTGGGATAAATCCAAGTTTACTTCAGTGTATCAAAGTGGTACTAGATTATGCAATAGCAAATTAAACTACTGTAGTTTAGCTATTGACCTCAAAAGTCAGAAAAATGGCATAGTTGGATGGAAGTCACTCAATAGAACTATTTACACTGAGATGAGTGATCAGGTGATTCACAACACCATTTTGTTTGAGTCCCACTTTTTCAATGGTTATGCAAAATAGGTCTTGAATATAATTGAAGACTGGTTGTCATGAGAAATGCATTTGCATTATTTATTATGTATCTATGAGTATTATTATGTATCTTTGAGTTTCTGAATTTGGTGCAAATAAAATGTTATGAGTTTCCTGATATTCATAATTTCTTCTTTTGGTAAGATTAGAAATAATTGGCTTACAGATAATTGGCAAATACAGAAGACCTTCTTTTCAAAATAGGATGTATTTATTAGCCAGGCAGTTTCAAATCCAAAATACAACGTAACTGTAAAAAGTAGCACCTAGGGTTCATTTTAGTTGCCAAAATATGTTTATAGGTAAGGTCAAAAATACGTCCTTAAATGTATTGACCTGCATGAATGTGCTTTCAGAAATTTGGAAGACACATATCATTAAATGTTTCTTAAAAACTAAAAAAAAGAGGATGCGTAACCATTGCATAACCTCCGCTGAATGTGGTAAAATAAAACAGATGTTTGCTCAATTATAGTTTGCATTTAGCACTTTATAGATTGCTGGACTTTTCAGCATCTTCTTACATCTTTCTTACATCTTTCTTACATCTTTCTTA
>WBMY01013084.1:259632-274751 GCA_013397315.1 Donacobius atricapilla | reverse complement strand
GGGGATTAATCAAAATTTCAAGAGGTCCCAGATGCCTTATCACATTTGGTTTCCAAAAGTAAATCTCTTTTTATACCACTATGCTTTCTGAAAGGTCTATTTGCATTTTTTGTCCAAAATGGAAACTTTTGGGCAAGAAACCATTGTCCTTATCTTCAGTCAGAGATATAGGTAACAATTTAATTTATTTCCTCACATCAAACTAGTATATCAGTGAATAAATTGCATAGCTTGTAGACTTACTTGATAAGACAAACAAATGAGGGTCTTTGAATTTACATTACATTGCAGAATGGATTGTTTGAGGCAAGGTATGTAGAAAAACTCCAACACTAGAAAAGAGTAAAAGATTGTTGAAAGAAGGAAAATAACAATTTTTGAAACTTGGATGGAATTATTTAAAAATATAAGAATGGAAAATACATATTGTGTCTATACAAGTATAATAAAAATTGAATTCTGAGAAAAAGAAAAGCGGTCAGACAGAAAGATTCTGGAAGTCTGCAGAAAGCGAAACCTCTTATTGAATTAATAATAGAAAAAAAAATTGTCCAAAATAATTCTCTGATTTGAAATTACCAAAGCTTCTCCTAAAAACATTAATATTTCCATTCCAGCATGGAATGGAAAAATTGTTCATAAAAAGTTCATCTTTGTGAAAAGATGAGTCCCAAAATGCTGCTGAGGTCAACTTCTCAAGACCCTTCTGCTTGATATACTATGAATGAATAAATTAAATTGCCTAAAGACAACAGTATCTTTTTTCAGAGAATGTTCTTGTATTTTCTGTTTTCTTTTTTTCTGTTTGTTTATCCTGAAGTGTCAGTCCTCAGTCATCTGTGGTTAAATTTCATCTTTTTACTTCTGTTGTTGCTCCTTTTAGCCATTTATTGATATGCTGATTCCAAAACACTTGTATGCTGAACTAATCCTGAGGATTTCACATGGGAGAAATTCGCATTTCAGCTAAGGTAGTTTGCAATATGGAAAAAAAAAAAAAAAAAAAAGTAAAATAGAATTGGTCAATGCAAGGATTGTTTTTATGATATTTTATTTATGAAATATTGTAAATTGAGACATGGATAATATATATGTAAGTGTATACAAATATGTGTGGGTTTATATATGTAACATGTATTTTCATCCACACAGCATAGATTCATAGATGTATTGTTACACTACTCACATCTAGATTTTCCCACCTTAGAACGGAGTGCGTAATATCATAACATATTTAATTTTCATCTATGGAAAACATAGATTTTCTTTTTTTTTTTTTTTTTTTAAAATCAGTGTTTGTTCTAATTCTAGAAAATTGCCTGGAACGTTATTTACGTTACACCCAATTGATTAAAAGACAATATTTTTGGTAGTTATATAAATATATTGTTTGTTACAGAAAGGTATAGCTATAAGTATATAAAGACAGTTTAATTCCTGGAGCCAGTATTTTTTGTTTAAGAAAATTGCTTTCTTCGTGGCTAGGTTGAAAGACATTCTGAAACATAAGGAACTTCGTATTTTAATATAACTTTTATGTTGGAATAAAACGTTTGAATATAAATATACAGATACAGACATATTTTTCATTTCAAAAGAAACTGCCCATTTTTGTTCCAAGTACATGCCTTAGTATTTTTTCAGTTGTGATATTTAAAAATTCAAAGCACTGAATGATTTTTTTCATGTTAATTGGCTCTTTTATCAAAAACTAGGTCTCAGAAAAATGGGAATTTAGTTTTGTTGCACTCTTTTTACTGAAGTAGGAGTTATTCAAATTTTGCTGCTTCTGCATATGGAATAATTAAAACATGTAATTTCCTACAAAATGTAAAAACAAAAACACAAGCAAACAAAACAAAACAGAGCAAAACCCCAAAAAAAACCCCACAAACACCCCCAAACCAGTTGAAATCAGTACTTTTTAAATTTGCCAGTGTAAAGTGGCACTGGAAGAATCACAAAACTAAAAACTAAAAAACCCCAAACAAACAAAAAAAGTTAGTGTTCTCTGGAGGTTACCTAGGCCAATCTCTTTTTTAAAGAGCCAGTACCATAATTACCACAACATATTACAATGTTTAATAAGTACTGTTTGTCCCTGAACAGGTGGACATAAATGTTTAAAAACAGTATGGGAGCAAGAAATGTGCAGTAAGTAAAGTTCGAACTGACTTGTAAATGCAAGCTGATAAAAGCCTAATACAGTTCAGAAACCTAAAAGTTCATCTTTGGCATTAACTTACAAAAATCTTGAGTCAAATGATTATTTGAAGGTCTCATAAAGCATCTGTAGTAAGGATAGGGACTGTGCCTTTGTATTCTGTGTTTATCTTGAATGCCTGCTGGATAAGAATGAATTCTTTACTGGTCCTTGAACAGCAAATTAATCTGAAAGGCTAAGTATTTACCAAGCTTTAGAATCTAATCTGAAGTTTTCAAATCAGATCTTGATTAACTATCTGAAAATCATTTATGAATTGATCAGAGCCTACTAAAACTGAATAGTAATGAAATCATATATCTATATATATAACAACTTTAATTATTATATCAGCTCTTTAAGATGAGTTCACATATTGTCCAAAAACAGTCCTTGAAGCTCCATGTCCTCTTATCTGTTTTTAGCAAACTAATTTATTTTTGCTGTCTCATCAAAATATGGAAAGTATAAGTTGAATTCTGTGTAGAAGATATATGGTGAGGTTTACTGGCAGAAAGGAATCAGTAGATGAAATCATATGAGGGAACTTTCACATTTTAAAAACAAAGCCACGTATTTGATATGCCTTTACTGAATTTGGTGGTTGCAGAAGTAATCCTGGAAAGGGAGTGTGGACTTGATTTAAACTAGTTCATCACAGACAAAAACACTCTCTCTGAAGCAGATCATTTTGTTTTACCACCCTCTAGGAAGTGCAATTTTGCCCAACCAAAGGTTATTATAAAAAACAGAACTGTGTGTGTTTCCACAAACACTGAAACTGGATAATCTTAAAGGTCTCTTCCAACACTGATGATTTTATGATTCTGTAAAACTCATGGTAAATAAAATTGTTATTGTAATTGAGCAATAGGAGAGTATCAGCACGTTAATAATGATTTTATTGCTACAAAATTTATTAGGACACAAATATTTGGCATTCAGATAGAATCACCAGTCACTCCGTTCATTATAATTATCATAAAGTAGCATTTTCATCCTTTTTTGCATACAAAAGTGTTCATGAATAATAAATAAATACAAATGTCAAAAATAATCAATACCACTAAACTTTTTAATCATGTTATCCTATAGTGACAGTGTTTAAATATATTACTGTGATTCCTCCAGAAACAAAGAAAAGAAGAGGTGATTTTGATCCAATTGCCATTAAAATTAATAGAAAAATTGTCATGAAGGTGAGAGATACTGGATACAGAAGCTTTATTGACTCTTTTGGCTGATCAAAAGAAAATGCATGCCCACTAAGTGTATAATTTGGTACTGGTCTACCCCAGAAGACTCGTCAACAATCAGATGAATGTAATTCATTAGATTGTTATCCAGAAAGCAATTTGAGAATACTTTCAGAAAGTAAAAAAGAATTCAGTGGATTTCTTTGTATTCTTCTTACCTTTAATTCCAGAATGGTCTCCTCTCTACCTGCCCTTGTATTCTAACTCCCAAGTACGTTTTCTTTTTCCAAATGATCTCTCTCCATCTGGCACATTTAAATTTTATGTAACACCTTGTAGTGGTTTCACGTTCACTTCTGTTTCTGTTTATTAAATTCAGTGTAATGGTCTAAGTATTTTTCTGCTGTGAGATAGGATTTGGAGCAAGAGGTAAAACAGGCCCAACTTAAGGTAAATAGATAGATTTTATAAACACACACTAGAGGAAAAAAAAAAAAAATTGAAACTTTCAAAACATCCATCCTCCCCCCCACAAACTGTTCACTTTCTGACAAACAACATAAAGAGACAACCTGTGATTTTCAGTCAGTTTCACTATTTGAAAATAGTCTTTCATCAATTCTTTAGGAGGGGAGTCTCTGTTAGAGTTATGGATCCCACTGACAACCTAAAACAGTTCTCTTGTGGGTTTTAATTGTTACGATAACAGCCGCCCGGGGAAACCTGCTTTTGTGACCTTTCTCAGCAGTTTCTCAAGCTGCTCATGGGCCATGTACTCAAGCACACTGCATGCTGGGGTGTCACTTTTTAAAGATGAACTACTTCAAAGCCACAGGATTCTTCATCTCAGGGAACAGAGATGTCTTCTCACTTCTTCACTGGCACAGAGGGCTTCTCATCTCTATCTCTGTTCAAGCATCTCATGAGATCAATATCACTTAGTCCATCACAAGCATCTTTGCTCAGATTCACACACAAATCTAAACCATTATCTCCCCAAATGCATATCTTTCTATAATTTAAAGGGATAATCTACATAATAAAGTTCATTTCCATGGCTCAGTGAGAGAAATTCAGCTTAAAATAGCCATTTCCTCAAACTCTCCTCACAAAAAAGTCTTTTAACTCTCTCTCTCCAATGATTTCATAGTCTATCTTCTTTACGTTCACAGTGTCTCTTTTCTTCTTACTTAAAAGGAGGATCAGGGTTATAAAAAAAGTCCCATCTGTGTTAAGAAAGAGTTAAATCTCGCCCAGGTCTTCTCTCCCTGGGCTGCTGGCTCACTGTGTTAAATTTCAAAGCTGCGCCGATGGGGAGAAACTCGTACTGAAAAAATCGGAGCTCGGGGCAGCCTTCCAGTCAGGGATCATAAACACTAAAAAACACTTCTTTGCCCACCCCTCGGTGACAATCAGGGTGGGCCCGGCCCCGCTTGGAGCTCTTCCCCGGGCCGGGGGAAAACATCTCTCCTTCCCCGGCCCTGGCCGGCAAGCGAGCAGCTGCCGGGGCGAGTTTAAAACTCGCTTGGTGTTGGTAGCTGGGGCTTTTTTTCTTCCCCTTTCCCGCTGCCAGCTGTCCCCGGGCCCGGCCATGTCCCCGGCTGCCGCTCGGCCCGTGCTACCCCTNGTTATAGCTATAGTTATAGTTATATTTTATAGTTATAGTTATTTCAAGATGTAGCAACAAAATGGTCGTGAACACAATTGTACTACTCTTGCTTGGTTATCTTAGCACTATGACTTGCCACTAGTTCTTTGTGTCATTCCCTTGCTGGCAGTGAATCTTGCACTGCATTGGCTCACACCACAGCACAGGACTTGACTCCAAGTCGGGTTGACTGAAGACATTACTAAATTACTAAAGAAATGACCAGATTATCTCCTGTCCCAAATAAACTATGCTGCCTCCTTTGAATGGATAAAAGGTTTAGATTTAAAGCGAGGCCTGTTCTCTTGTCCTGAGTTTCAAGGAGCTGATTCTAGTTGATTTTACTTATTATGAGTAGTAATACAGCAAGAAAGTTACATGGTCATGAGTTCAGGAAAATGACCAAGGTAGAAGTATCTTATAAGTGTGTGACTATTTAAAAACACATTTTTCCTATCTTCTCTATTATAGTACTTTGATCCCAGATGCACCAGAAATCTACCACAAAACCCATCAAGAATGTGCAAAACTGAGAGGAGATATGAAAAAGTTTTTNTGGCCAGAAGGAAAAGGGCTGGCTCAGGCATCATCAGGATTTATATGGCTATTTGCCAAAGTCCCATTCCGCATCCTCAGTGGTCAAAGCATATGTCAGTATCTAAAACTGGCTTCTGATAGGTCCCTGTCTTTTCTAAAACATTCCCAAGGTCCTAAGAGGGCAATATTCCATATTTCTATTTAACTAAAAAACAAACTGTGTTAACCCATGACACACTTGGTATACATATTTTTTCAGAAATTTTGACATTACTGATTTNAGAAATCTACCACAAAACCCATCAAGAATGTCCAAAACTGAGAGGAGATATGAAAAAGTTTTTTGGGGGTGGAGTTTTGTGGGGGGGTTTTTTGGTGTTTTATTTATATTATTTTACTTGTAATTTCATAATTTTCTATGTGGAATGTCTGAAAATTAGAAACACCATGAGTTCCCATCAAAATAGATATTAAGAAATAAATACGGTGGATTTGGCTGCATTAGGCTTACAGCTGGACTCGATCTTAAGTGTCTTTTCCAACCTAAATGATTCTAAGATTCCATTATTTCCTGATGATTTTAAATTTTTAGCTGGAAGGACTCACAGCTCAGTGCGGTCAGAATAAGTGGAACAGATTCTTTTGGGATTTTTTTTGGTCAGATTTTTTTAAATTGGATTAGTGAATTATAACAACTGTCATGGAAGAATTCAAAAACAATAAGACCTCAAGGACAGAACTACATCATGAAGTGAAATAAATTTTAGATCTTATTTCCAAGCAGGAAATTTTCCAGATAAACCAGGAAAAATATAAAATTTATATCTGTTTTGAAATCCACTCCAACAGTGTATACAGAACACACATTGACATGGAAGATGGTCTCTGCTGCCCCAATCCAACTGTGACCAGGACTCTGGATAGAGTGGAAAAGGATGCTCACTCCAGCCAGTCAGCATGAGGAACCCTGTCTGGCCAATTGTTTTCCATAAAAAACGCACCTCAGGTTCATCTTCTTTCTGGTGTTAAATTTCTGTGGATTTGCTCCCCTATTCCTACCCTTTTTATTGTTTTCTCACTTAGGTGGTCATAGTTGGCAAAAGAAGTCAATGGCCTTACTGGTCACAGCACCCCAGGCCAATTCCTTTGACTTTTCCCATGTCTAAAGTCAAATAGCTGATATTTCCCAGTTGCGAATGGCTTCTGGCTCCGCTCAACTCTCACGATTCCCAAAAATGTTTCTAAGATATAAAACTCTTAACAAGTCCTTCTCTTATTTTCTCCCTCTGCACATCCAGATAAAACTCAGATCTCCTCGATATGTCTCCCCATAACAATTTTCTATGCTTGTTTTGTTGTTTCCCAGTCCATACCAATCCCATCTAACAAGATAGAGCTAGGCAGATGTAGTCATAGTCTCAGTAATCTGAGTACTGCCTTCATTAAGGTGTCATCCTATGACATCAATTCAGTACAGGATGTCACAGTCAATTTTAACTAATCTGACAGACACAAGAGAATTCATGCAGGTGGGGAGAATAGGGAAAATGGGCTGCAAGTTTTTCTTGTCTATTAATAAGCTTTGTTCTAGCTAAAATCGACTACTTCACCCTTGAAACATTTGATTTGAAGAATCTGCCATTTGCCTCCTCTTCCTAGCCAGAGTTTGCAGCCTGACCTCTAATACCTTTAAGCCAGACAGAGCTCTGCTGACCCGGTAGTTATTTGATGCACAGAAGCTTGCAAGAATCACAGTAAGAGGCAATTACTACACACAAGAAATTATAACAGTTCACAGTGATTTTAACAAAAGCATTGATTTACCTTTTGAATGCAACAGGCTAAATTGCAAAATGAAGTTCTGATGTTAAAAAAACCCCATTATTTAACTCAGAGGATTACTCATAAAATATTCTTAGCCCCATAAGAGGTATACCCTCCTCCAGAACTTTCATGATCATAAGTACCTCCTAGCAGCCACTTTGTCACCACTGTTAACACCACATCAGAGATCTATTAATACATTTTCCATTTCTCTAACAAATATTGAATGAAAATAATTTGCTTTTACACAACCCCTTCTAATTTTGATAAGGGATCAAAATTAAAAATACAAATCTAAGATGTTTCTAATTAAAATATTATTTTCATTAAGAGTATACTGCCCTGATATAGCATAACAGTGATATGGGTACTTGGTTCATTTATTTACTTATTCCTCAGTGGTAAATATCTGCTGTTTGGTCTAAGCTTGATTAAAAGTTGGACAGATAACCACTTCAACACTTCTGGGTGAATGAAAGTTATCGGAAGTTCTGTTTTTTGTATTTCTTGCAATAATTCTGCCTTTGGACAAATATGGATGTGGACCATATTCATTAAATATGAAAATCTAATAAATATGCACCTGCTCTGCTACATACAAGGTTTCAGCCAAATTAGTTGCCATTCCTGGCCATTAATTAAAAAGCAGAATTTCTATTTCTGGGACAAAAAAATCTGTGCCAGACCATCTGTTTACTTTTCTTGAAATACATGATTTGTATTTTCTAATATGTATTCTAGTAAATAATGTGAGAAATTGATTCTACTCAGAAAACACAATTGTACATCAAGGAAACCTGTCATGTTGGACTGCGGGTTTGTCCACGCTGGAATAATTAATAAAAGTTTTAACAATAATACACAGTGTAAGAATTTGAGTAATGCTTTCTTTAAAGACAGGAAAATATACTGGACGAAGTTGATTCTTAAGTGGGAGAAGAGAAACTACTGTAAAAACTGAATGCTATTTTAATGGCTGATTTTCAGGCAGCAATCATCTAGTTTTGAAAAGTAGAATTGACAAAGGAATTGATGCTTATCTTAGAATCATAAAATCATAGAATATCCTGAGCTGGAAGACACCCAAAAGGATCACCAAAGTCTAACCCCTGGCCCAACACAACACCATCCTCAAGAGTCACGCCAGGTGCCTGAGTGCATTGTCCAAACTCTTTTGGAGTTCTGTCAGGCTTCATTCTGTGATCACTTCCCTGGAAATCCTGTTTGAGCACTCAGTGACCCTCGGGGTGAACAATCTTTTCCTGACAGTCAAACTAAACATCTCCTGACTCAGCTTCATGCCATTCCTTTGGGTCCTACTGCTGTTCCCCAGAGAGAAGAAGGAAATTGCACCAAGATTTGTGAGTTCTTTATGCTCTTTTCAGAGCATGCAGTAGAGGAGGATGAAAGGCCAGCAGATGTTTTTATTACACTGATTTTACCTTTTGAAGAGCAAAATACGGTAGTATCAATGAGAAACCTAGTAATTTAATACTTAATTTCTTCAACATTACATCCTGCATTCTCTCAGTTAAACTCTGCCATGATTTCTGTGTATATCTCCATCGAGTCATGAAAAAATAAAAAAAAAATCTTATTTCAATTTACTTCTCAGGGCATATATTTTTTCTTAAGTGTAAATTCTTGTTTTGTGCTTTATGAAATGTCCTCCTATGTTTCATTTCAAACTTGGGGTTATTCTACTACTCAGAAACAGTTGCAACATTACATATAGCAACAGCTCTCAAGCATAGATTTATCCTAGCTCTTATTAGCAAATTCCAGAATCTAGGAGTATTTAGTCCCTGTTAAATTATGTGAAGCAGTAGAGAGTTAACAACAAGAAAACATAGCTGTTGAGGATGAAGGAATTCTTCTGCCCATTTATTATTTCTTAAGCTGACTATTTTGTTTTATAATTGAATGCGTCTTTGTAATTGCTAAGAACTTCTAGATGATAAGCCTTCTTGCAGTCAGTCTCTTGATCCTGAAATCTTGTCTGTAACAGCAAATGATGTGTAAGTTAATGAAATCTCTGCACTGGTTTAAATGGATTCTCTGTCACTGCAGAGGAAAGTAAACACAGTTATATACTGTTCGAAGACAAATTAATAGAAAAATAATTGATTGATATTGAATGTTCTTTAAAATTTTCTTGAATATATTCTGGTCAAAACCTACCAAAATATAAAATACCAGCTTTTTTTTAATGTGAAAAGAAGAATGTCACAGTGGAATTTTTAGCCAGGTGTCACAATAGACAGAGAGAAACACGCAGTAAAGAAAGAGGAAATTAAAATTAATGAGGCAGCACTTTTCATTTGTTACAATGATTTTTAAATTTTTGTTTTAAAAAGGAGTATAAGACAAAATCTTTCCAGGTTTATGCAACAGTAGGACATTGAAAATTGCCCTGGGCTTCATTAAGTCCAGCCTAGAGATGTGGGCATGCAAGCGGGCGCACACCCACACACAAATATGCACACAGCACAGTACTTGTTTAAATGAAGTTTCCCTGGAGGCTTTTTTGTGTAAGAGAGGGTTTTTTTGTTTGTTGGTTGGGGTTTTTTTTTGCCTTAGTACATTACCAGTCTGTCATTTCCAGTCATAATGAACTATTTTACTTTGTATTCAGTTCTTGAAATTTTTTATGAGAATCTTTGCTCTTCCATATGGATAAGTATTTTATGATTTTCATTCTTCATTGATTTAAAGGTCATTATCAATTCTAGTTATTTTGCCCATAGCTCTTTTTTGTTTTCATGCAACATTCCAGTACTTCACTGACCTTTGAAATACTTATGAAAGTTACGGTAGTTTTTTTTTATCTGAATTCGTAGGCTTTGAAGCATAACTGTCTCCCATCATACACTCATAACTTAGCCTGTAGGAACTGTGAATCATATTCCTGTTTAAAACAAGTTTAATGCAGAAAGAAATTATTAAAAAAATGTGAACTTGAATTTAGTTTGAGGCATTAACCTTCCCATTCATTCAGCCACTTCAACTGGTTAAATGCGGCCTTGATTTTTTGTTGCCTGTCGGTAGAAAAGTACCCCATCAATATACAATAACTTGAAGAAAAGAAAGGATGTCCTGTGCTGGTGGGCAGAAACAATACAGATTGCTGTCTCTGAATACAAATTATTGAGCAGTTAATGCCATCCATTACTTTCAGTGAGAATGTTTTGTAATGCCAAATACATAAAAATATCCACTTCAGCATTCTCAGTGTGTGACTTTGGTTCATATTGTGTTTTTATTTTTTTCTTTTCTTTTTTTCTTTTTTTTTAATATGTCTCTATGGGAATGAATATTGCTGTGCCTGGGAATTTCTAGTCACAGGTACTGCATATGTAAAAATGGTGTCAGTTTAAAACTCCATTGGCAGGTCAACATTTAGCTGCTGTGAGACAGGAGCAAGAGGGTAAACCAGAGCAATGTACAGCCGCCTTTGTTTGTGTATCAGAAGGAAAGTCAAAGCCAGAAGCTAGTAAGTTAATTGTCTGAGTACGTCAGGCATTTATAAACCCCCCAAAGCACAAGACTTGCAACAAACACATCTTACTTTTCCTCTTTCACCTCCTAAATCAGAGGTCACAAGATTTTGATACGGCACAGAGCAGATTTCATCCTTTTTTAGTTGCTAAAATTTGGAGTATATTAGTTTTAATGGGGGAGTGTACTGAGATTTTTAATCATGAAATGTATAGTGATTTGGGGTTCTCTTTTATCTCCTCTCTAATGTTGAATGCAAAGCTCTTTTGGGAAATCCAGCTGATCTACAGAAGATTATTTCAAGTAATAACAAAAATACCATATGTCACTTGCCGCTGTGCTGACAAAAGCAAATTGTTGTCAGAAAAGTAAGGAATTTAAGCAAAGGAAAGGCCAGCTACATGATCAAAGGGTTAGTGCAGTTAAATTAATTTTAGTCCCTTCTAATACAGCGCAATACAGTACAAATCCAGTTTGCATATCCAGTAAATGGATATATACCTGCTGCTACTACAATCCTGGAAAAAAAGATGGTTTATATATAATAATTACATATATTTCTGTGGAATTATAGAAAAAAAGCAGTATAAAAAATAAGTACAATGACTTCTTTGGTCCAGAAGGATTTCCAGCTTGACAAATATTACATGATCCCCATTAATATAATCCCCTTTTACTCTCACCTCTTCAAGCAGAGCTTTTGAGCAGCTATCACAGGGGAACTGGGAAACTGGCAAACATAAGATGAATCAGGTCACAGTCATGCTTTTTTAATAGTGCTGACAATGTTTTTGACCTTCACGTATTGGCAGGTAGTTTATTTTCACCACCACTCAGAGCTTTTGTTGTCAACAATTGTCAGGAAAATCTTGGTTCATTGTGCATTTTTAGAGCACAAGTAAGTTTATTTCAGTGGGTTACCAACGGAAGAAAAAGGATACACATAATTCAATTTATAGTGATATGGGGAAAAAAATGGTCCTTAAATATTCTTATGACTTATAAAATCACTAATAGTAGTTAGCCACCAGGCTAAAGAGAAATAAAAATCTGTATAAAGATATCAGATGCAAACAGATCAATTAGCCTTTATCATGAATATAGTAGTATTATAATTCAAGGCATTAGAAGAATAAAATGGTTTTCATCCTCTCATTTTTCAGTTCAACAGCAGTGACTTTTCTTCTGAAATCATCTACATTTTTTATTTTTTCAGATTTACCTAGAAAGACAAAATCTAGAAATAACTTATTTTCCAGTATTACTAATACCATTCACATGAAACAAACAAACAATTGATAAAAACATAGAATGTAATTCTAATTTAAAATTTTCACAGCATTGGAAAAATTATATTTTCCCTATTGTTTTTAAACTAGATTTCTTATTTCAATTTTGGCAAAAATTATGGATGTTTGTTTTGTTGTAATGGGCACAGGAAGGTATATTTAAAACAGAAAAATATTCTTACTTCCACCTAATTTGTATGAATCATCAAGGAATGAGGAGGAGTAAAGTATCTTCTTTTGTGCTTCATCATTGACAAGTATGAGACTGAGAGCGCAAAAATTTTTCTAACTTTGATAGCTAAAGTCTGAGTGTTGGGGCAAGGAAAAGAGTGGATGTTTAAGAACTATCTCACCCTAATTTGTGATTCATTCTCTATGCTGTTTGCCCCCAGTAGGCAACTGAACATGTACTGCTCTTAACTAGGTGGGTTTTATGTGCTTCGTAACCAGCATTTTGGCGCTGTGCTTCAAACTTGTGACCAAACCATTGTTTTAATTACTGCTGAGTAGTGCTTGAACAATATTTCACTCTCCTCCTCTTTGAAGTGGAGAAGAAGTTAGAACACACTCAGGACAGCTGACTCCAGCTGACCAAAGGGACATTCCTTGCCCTATGGTGTCATGTTCAGCAATAAAAATGAGGGAGAGTTCTAGAAAAGTCACTGCTCACAGGTTTTGTGGACATAATGTGTGAATGTTGGTCTGCTAGTAGATGTGGTGATTGATCCTTTTGAGGTTTTGTTTTATTTTGTTTTGTTGGTTTTCTTGCTTATTAATTTGCCTTGGTCTCTGCCCACAAATTTTTCTTTCTTTTACTCTTTTGACTCACTCTCCCATTCTGATGAATGAGAGTACATGAGTGTGTATGGGAGATTTCCCACTGGCTGGAGTTGATCCACCACTGTAAAAAAAACAATTAATTTTTTTTCTGAGAAACTCCAAAAAAGGCTAAAATCTATGCAGTAACATCAGCACAGTCTTCATCATAACTCTTTAGACTTTTACAAACAAGGCAATAATAGGAGATTTTTTTCCAGATGTCAAAATAACCTTTATTTTCACAATGAAATAACATGATCACCCAAGCCATCATTTTTACACCAGTGCCTACAGAAAAGAGACTCACAGAGGAGGTATAATTAATAAGCCCTGGGAAAGTCATATAGATTTTGCTAGATCACCCTCATCTACATGAAAGCAGCTACCAGCAGAACCATTTTCAACCTGAGAAAAGAAAGATGCGATATACTATATATATTAGATGGAAGTTAAAGGTAAATGCTTGAAGCTAAGTGTCCAAAAAGATTTAGCATCCTTTCGGAGATCCTTACAGAGTCTGGTATAAATGACAGAAAAACTCCAAGAAATCTAAAGTTGGAGTATCAAGGATAAACTAGGTAGTTTTTAAAATGCTTCTAAAATGACTTGAGACACATTTTTTTTAACACCTTCCTAAGTGCTGCTCATTACATTTAAGTTTCAGGGTTTCCATTTCACCAAAAATACCAAAGTAATAGAGGTTTTCTGTCTGGATTTCTATGTGTCTTTTTCTGTGTAAGGTTGAGAGAGAGAAGGCGTGAGCTAGGAGCATGTTAGTCTCATTAAATTCAACATACAATGTATTTCACCTCAGAGGACAAGGGGAAACCAGGGAACACAGTGTAGTTCTTGAGGTTGCACTCCACCTGTATCTCCTCCAGTGAGACCATGCCCTACCTCTTCCACCACAGCTTCCAGAACAACTATGAGTCAATGCACAGCTTGAAAACGTATACGTGGTCACACCTAACATTTTCCACAGTCTCAGAAACTTCTACTGCATACCTAATTACATAAACACTTCATTATGTATTAACGACTGATAAAATACTTTACATACTTTTGGCAGGTTCTATTTTAAAGAAAAATTGTGAAGATAAATACTTAATGTAAGTATTATTTACCATATCAACTAGAGAGCATTGTAGTTATATACATTGCTACAGGACCCGGAAAAATAGGTTTTCATTGTAAGTGTGTAGTCGCTGCCTCAAGAAAACCTTAAAAAGAACACATAAAGTATTCATATTTTTACTTAGAATAACATTAAAAATGAATGTATTCTTATTAAGTTGGTTCATTAATATTTTCAATTTATTCATACCGTATTCTCGGTCTTATTTTTAGCTTACATTTTATTATTTAATAACACCATAGTAAGCCTGAAGTTTCTTTTTTACCAATCTAAAACTCAATGCAGTTGATGAGCAGATGGGTTTGAAAATACCTTTAATCAAACATGCCTCTCATCTTCTCCAGGCAAAGGGATACGTTAAAATCTATAAATTCTTAACATACTGCAATTTAATGTGTAACTGGGTTTAGATACACTTTAACAAAGTTTAACAAATTTTGCTTTTTGTCAGACCTTTCTCAGCATACTATAGATATACAGTTTGTTTAAATAAGATGGTGAATGATGTGGCTTATTCCCTGGAGTTGTGACATTTTATGCTAGTTAGGTAAAACAATCTAAAAGTGAAGAGTATCTGTAAGCAGCTCTGGCATTTAGCTGACCTGAGATAGATGAAGTAAGCAAACAGGAGAAGGATGAGATTTGAGCCAAGCCCTAAGATTTCTTTAAAAAGGGAAAATATCCCATATTCCCCAGTAGAGGAGCAAAAATGTAGTCTTATTTGGGAAAATCCTCTAGAAATTTCTTCAACTTTCTTCCTTAGATTTTAGTCTTAGAAATGGTTTCTCAAATCCTTTTGAAAATTAAGAGCTCAATACAGAGGCAGAGTTATAGTCAGTTCACTTGAAGAATATTAGAGTACACCTAACTTAAGCCAAAATTCATTTAATTTTTTGTTGATGACACTCAATTTAAAATCTCTAAAAGCAAAAAAAAAAAAAGGAAAATAAAAATAAAATAGTTCTAAATC
>WBMY01013084.1:241884-259354 GCA_013397315.1 Donacobius atricapilla | reverse complement strand
TATATATAAATATATATATATGCCATTCACATTCTAGTAAATGTCTGTATTAATTTTCTGTGTACAGTATTCTATATTTTAAGTATATTTTAAAGGAACATTGATATCAAAGCCTATCCATTATTCCACCTCTTATAAAATGNGGGTTTGAAAATACCTTTAATCAAACATGCCTCTCATCTTCTCCAGGCAAAGGGATACGTTAAAATCTATAAATTCTTAACATACTGCAATTTAATGTGTAACTGGGTTTAGATACACTTTAACAAAGTTTAACAAATTTTGCTTTTTGTCAGACCTTTCTCAGCATACTATAGATATACAGTTTGTTTAAATAAGATGGTGAATGATGTGGCTTATTCCCTGGAGTTGTGACATTTTATGCTAGTTAGGTAAAACAATCTAAAAGTGAAGAGTATCTGTAAGCAGCTCTGGCATTTAGCTGACCTGAGATAGATGAAGTAAGCAAACAGGAGAAGGATGAGATTTGAGCCAAGCCCTAAGATTTCTTTAAAAAGGGAAAATATCCCATATTCCCCAGTAGAGGAGCAAAAATGTAGTCTTATTTGGGAAAATCCTCTAGAGATTTCTTCAACTTTCTTCCTTAGATTTTAGTCTTAGAAATGGTTTCTCAAATCCTTTTGAAAATTAAGAGCTCAATACAGAGGCAGAGTTATAGTCAGTTCACTTGAAGAATATTAGAGTACACCTAACTTAAGCCAAAATTCATTTAATTTTTTGTTGATGACACTCAATTTAAAATCTCTAAAAGCAAAAAAAAAAAAAAGGAAAATATAAATAAAATAGTTCTAAATCATTTGTCAAAAATTATATCAAACGTTTCAATTTAGTTGTCTGCTAATTTGGGCTTCAGATGTACTTTAGGATGGAAAATTACTTCATTCAAAACCAATATGAATAATTCTATTTCACATAATTGATTAAACTTGTCCTAACTTGAGCTGAAACCTTTCATTTGCCATCAAACTTATATTCAAGGTTCTCTAAAGAAGATGAAATTCTTTACAGGTTCACCAACTTGTTCTTTGATTTTAAGATGAATTTGAATGCCATTCAAGAGACTTTTGGTGCTTTGCAAATTCAGGGTATACAGAATTTTATGTTATAAAAGCAGAGCAGTCTAAGGTAGCTTAGACTAAAATATGGTATCAAAATGGAATTCCAAGCAAATCTGCCTTTTTAATGTATATTTTATATAGAAAGTCATTCAAGGGAATTCTGAAGTATGCTGAGATTTAAACCAAAGAAGAATGTTTAATGCACATTTAGTGATCTCTTATTTCCTGGCTCAGTCTCCAAAACACTGGAACATTTGAATCATTGGGGCATCAAAAATAGTCAAGGAGAAATTATTTTGGACCTGGTAGCTGAATTTTCTGGTCTTGGGTTGCTCACTTGATGGTAATTAGAACACCTTCCTGTGTGGGACTGACAGAGTCTCAGGCCTGTTCCTTTTGTCATGNCTACTACTACTGCTACTGCTACTAGTTTTGGTATACAGAATGAATTAAATTCTAACCACACAACAGCTCTCCTCCAACAGCAAAATCATATTCCCCTTTTGCTTGATATATGCTAGCTCTTACTAGTTTTTATGCCATGCCAGCATTGCTTTCTCCTTTACTTTCCTTTCTTTTTTTGCCTGTAGCGCTGATTTTCTTAGGTATGGTCAGGATTTTTTGGTTTCATTTGATTTATTCTCACTGATTAATTTCCAGCTGTTTCCGTATTTCATGTGTCATTGGTGTCTTTGATAGCGGCCTTCAGAGCTTACATTTTTTATATTTTTTCTTACTAATATGTCCTCCTAAACATGGGTATGGGCTTTTCTTCCCTTCTTTTATGCACAAATTCATACTATTTAATCCCAGATTTACAGAACATTTAAAAAAGAAGTACATTTTAAATTACCTTTGAAACTTAGTTTAAACATTAAAAAGTATTTGAATTTTATTTAGGTTCTCCTAAATCTCAATAACAATTTTATTTTTTTGAGAATATCTAGCTCAGTTTATCTGTGAAAAATTTTATTTAACAACTTTAAAATATCACAAAGCTGTTTTTTTCATATGCCTTTCATGTAAATTCTGTAGTTCTGGGTTTTAAATTGTTTCCTCTTAAATTCACACTGTATAAATGCAGAGACTGGGGAAGCTAATGTTGTAATGAAATGCACTGTGGTATTTTTCTAAGCGAGATCATTTGAAATTTGAATTAAAATTTTATATTTTATATCAACACATTAATCCATGAAAATCAATATTAATCCATTGTATCAAAGAAATTTTACTGGTATTTTGCAAGAATTTAGCCCTAAATTTTTATCCTTCCTTAGCTCTTCTGTTTTAGAAACTAGTTGCAATCTTCAACAATTAAGTCCAAAGATGCTCTATTTCCATGAAAACAAAACAAAAGAAGACACCAAGGCATCAGTAACAAAAACTAGCATTTGTTTTAAAATATTACTACTTATACGTGCTCTGAAAGCAGTCAGGTTTCACTGCTGGAAGTCCTAATACCTACTGGAATTATAATATGCCATATGTTACTTTTCTGTGTTTACCTTTTGCAGTGAGCGAGAAGAACATTGCATTTTTTAAATCTGCTATACATTCCAACCTAAAGATGAACATTTCTATGGAGGGAAATGAAAGTGAAAGTGGCCTGAAAAACTGAAGGCAAAGAGGAAAGCTATAAAACTGTGAACAAAACAGAGGAAAAAGAAGAGTTGTAATACAATGACATAGTCTGAACAAAACTCGAGCATCAAAACCCCACCTGTAATTACTTATAGAGAGAGAAAAAAAATTATAAAAGCATTACCACTTTCAGAAAACCTCTACAAGCAGGGTGACCCTTTAAACATTTCAATTGTTTTTCAACTGCCTGCTTATTTCAAATAAAGTTACAATAGCTCAACAAGCCCCTGCACACCAACTAAACCAAATATTTAGGTTGACTTCTCATAAAATCTCTAAACAGGAGCAATTTCTTGCTGCCACAGGAAGATGCATTTCCACATCTTCCATTTGCATAAAATGTACCAGCTATGGTGATCAACTGATTCCATTTTCAGTTTCTTTAGGACATAAACTACCAGAAAGCAAGTCTAATAGTAATTGTTTTATTCTGGAATTATTTAGCTGAGTCATTTTTACTGCAAGGTCAGGTAAGCAAAACCATCTGACTGGGAAAGCAAATAGAACAAGAGACAAAAGGGGGTTTAAGGTAAGTCTTGAGCCATTGTGTCAGTTTAGGCACCCCAAAGATTCTTGTATTTCCACTATTTCACTGCTCCATGAAAGTAACAACATTATTAAATCAAGCGAGGATGCAAAGGTGTATGTTTTCAACCACTGGGTTACAACAAGCAATGCTTTTCAGTCTGCAGCCTCTCCAATAACCCGGTTACTGTGTCAAACACAAAGTGGCACTGCCTTTAACCCTGCTGTCATCTGCACTGGATCTTTGGGAGAGGGCCATCAGGGGGATTGTACCTGCTATTTGAACAATGATAACCATGCTGGTTAGAGCACTTAACTGAATTCTTGTGTCTGATAATCATTAAAGAGGATCCGGTAAGAAAACCTGCTGAATATATATTGGTAGAAAAATACAACTGTCATAGGCCTGTAGAAAGAGAAGGTAAAAGGTAAATTTTATGTAGGTTAAATCTAAGGTTTTGATTGTCTCTCCATTCTGAAATTGCAAAATGTGAGACTGTTAAGGCAATTTCCGCAATATTCTGCAACTCCTCAGTCTTGGAGTACAGGCTCAGTCAAACAATCAATATGTGTTTGGAATGAATATGCATCCTTGCAGAAAAACTGAAAGAATGGGAGTGATAGATTCTGCAAATACAATCAGTTGAACAAGACTTGTGGAACTTTGATTATACATGGGCTTTCGTGAAGACTACACAGTTTAAGTGTTCTTTGCATCAGATTTTCAATCTCACCTATATATGCCCTTTGTTCCCGTATCATCATAGCTATTCAAGACACTGTTAAATAAACAGAATCAAAATATTCATTATCCTGAAAAAATATATCCCTCAATTTCTGGTTCTGAGTCACTTTTCAGCTATTTTTATTTTTTTTGCACCAGTACAACAAAACATATTACATGATGCAGGAAAAAGATTTTTTTTTTTAAATGTATTACCCTCAATCTTATCTCAAGGAGACTTCACTGGACTGCAGTCTTGGTTTGGTTCTTCCAGCATTATCCCAAGTCCTGACAAGTACACTAGCACTAACACATTTTGGTTTTGGTCTTTTTTCTTTAGAATTAGCTTGCATTTTTAAGGGATTTTCTTATCAATAATGAAATACTTAATTTGTCTTTAGCTCTTGAAACTTCATATACGTGTATTCTAAGAGGAACCACTACCTGTCATCCAAATAAATATTTAAGATGCTTGTGAATTCTTAAATTCTTTATCTTAAAATTTTCCCAGCCTCGAATACACTAGTTCTCTACTTGCATAGAAGTTTTATCTGCTAATTTTCCAGCAACTAATGACCATTCATTATGTTTTATTATTTTTTTGTATTTAACTAGTATCACAATTCATGTCACACAAATTTAAAGTAATCTGAGAAGTTATGTATATCTGTTAAGACATCTGAAGTTCTTAATTCACTCAGATTAAGTCTTTTGCCTAGTTCATGTAACACGGGGATGTTACAGCTAGCAAATATCTCTTAGATGGGATACTTTGTTCAGTCTTAGAGTAGCTCTTAAATCTATCCCAATTTTAAAGGTATGCACACAAGATGATTTTTTTTTATCATAGGAAAATGGAGATACCTCTGGTTTCAATATTTGGTAAGACAATATTTTAATTTTTTCAAGTTAAAATACAGTCTCAGTTTAGCTTCTAATACCTAAAATGAATAGCCAACAAGGCCCAAAGCAGGTGAAGTGAAACTCAAGGTACAGGGTCCTAGCCTCAAAACATTTTTAAAATTTATTAATTTACAGAATTTTTACTTTGTTAATTCTCTTATTAGGGGCTTTTTCTTTTAAAAGTTTTGTATTTGGGTTTAAAAGATGATTGGAACTTGTAGTTTTGGTTTTTAAAGGTGTTAATTTTATTTTTTATCTCAAGGCTTTATAGTAGATTTAGTGTGCTAAAGAAATGCAGCTATAGGAACACGGACAGAGGATCTAAGGTAATTTTTTAAAGATTTTTAAACCAATTAACTCTAAAAGTGTACTTATTTACAGTTTTGTACTAATAACTACTACTTTTTTTAGATATGCAATTTTTACATTAAATCCATTTTACTAATGTTTTTGTGCCACCATCACAGTAGAAGATGGAGTACAAGAAGAAGTAGATGAGACACCGCCCAAAATTCTCCATCTTGTTCTGATCTACTTCCATATTAAAACCCCAAAACTACAAATTTTCACCCTGTGGCAAACTAAACTACTATTTATTTTAAATCTTTTTTGTTTTCAATTCATTTATGAGTGTTGGAAGTTTTTCCTATAGACTAAGGTCAAAGGCAGTGCCTTCCTGGGGTCCCAGCCAGGGTCTCAGACCCCCCAGGGCAGTTTGAGGGGTTTTCCATGTGCCCTGGACTCCAACAATTAATGTTTTGAGTTTAGGATCTTTGTTATTATACTTAGAAGCTTATAACTGAACCTTTACCTAGATAAAACCTGAGAGGAGAACAAATGCTTTTTCAATTCCATTTAAGTAACAGGGATCAGAAAAGAAGTCAGTTGAAAAAATTCATATTGGAAATTCCTCAGAAATAAGGGGATAAGAGTAAGTCTGCTCATTTTTACTCTTGCGCCCTGGACAATGGATCTGATGCCCTGGATCTCTTATAATTTTTTAACTTCAAATTGCATTCAAAGGGTAGCTCATGTCACAGGCAAGCTCAAGAGGTCTCCAGTCCAACCCCCTGCCCACAGCCGAGTCACTTCTGGGGTTAGACCTCCAGCTGCTGAGGACTTTGTCCAGCTGGGTTGTGAAAACCATCAAGGATGGAGATTGCACAGAATCTTTGGGCAGACTGTTATTCTATTCTCAGAGATAAAGTTTTCCTTAGATCCAGCCTGAATGCCTTTTTTCTCAATTTATGCTCATTGTCTCTCCAGCTTTCCTAGGTCCCTCTGAATAGCAGCCCTGCCTTTAAGTGTATTGACATACCCTGTGAGACCCTTAATAATTATCTATATTATAGGTATATTTCATCTCAAACAGAAGTTGTAGCTAGGTTTTCTGCATGCATATATTTCAGATTTTTCACACAATATTAGCAAATATCTTTCTCTAATCAGTAGAATACTCAAGCCTCTATTAGTATCATCACCATCATTCCCTTTAAAGACAGTTCCCTTCCAAATGTCTTACAATATAATTCATTTTTTCTTCATATTCTTTCAATAGGCTGAAAATCAGGAATTTGGAAGACCTATGCGGAAACCAAATAATAAAAGAACTTTTTGCCTGTCTGAAGTAGCTAACTCTTCCAGATCTTTTGGGCCAGTTTTTAAGATTTGCAAAGCTCTAATTAGGATGTGACTTCAGATTTCACCTCAATTATTGTTTGCCAATATTTCTTTCTCTCTGGTATATTTGCACAAATTATAAAGCCTTAGTTCAAGAAAAATCTTCTGTTCCTCCCCCAAAATAAGGAAGGGTCATGTTTGCAATTTTTCATCCATGCTTTAAACTCAAAGGTTAAAATACAATGTTTAAATGGTGACAGAAAAGTCTCAATGAAGAAATTGGGGTCTTTGACCTCAATCTCTGCTACTTGGAGTGGGAGGTGGAAGAATCACTCTGTGTTTGCTAGCTGAACTACAGTAACCTGTATCTGACAATTTAACCTGTTAGGTTTTGAGCATTTCTCAGATCAGATCAAAAGCATCAAAATCTGTGTAAATAACACATTGCAGAATATTTTCTCTCACTTAAAACTAAAACCAGAAAAACTCCAACTATTTAATTACAAAATTAAGTACATGGACCATGCAAAATCATACATTATGTACATTTTAAATAATGTATTCTCCTACTTCCTAGATGAGTCTCCCTGCATTTCTATCTTAGGTTTGCATTTAACTTGTATGCCATGAGAGATCAGGCAGAGTAGGTTTTGTCATCAGAGGAGTAGACAGGTTTAGGAGAAGATGAGAGGAAGTGATCACAAGAGTGAAGTACAAGTGAAAAACATTGACTTGAGAACTACTTACAATATTAAAACTGTGTAAAAGGTTTGTCTTTTTTAATGCTATCATTCAGTGTTTGTTGTCTGAAGTGTGGATGGTGAAAACACTGAAATAAATAGATATGCTTAAGACAGGTTCTCTTTACTAATACACTAAATTACTGTGTCTGGTTTTGCAGCCCAACTTGATAAATTATGAATAGAAAAAAAAAGAGGAAGGACAGGTATTTTTTCATAGCTAGGTTTTCTTCCAGATATACTGAAATACGTTGAAATACATACTCAGGTGCTAGTAATGTAATTTTTTTTTTTTTCAGAAAAAAAAAAGTTAACTTTTAGAAGATTATTTTAGCAATTAGCTTAAAAGTTTTCTGAATCCTAAGCTTAGGTATACCTCCTTTACAAGCCTTCATGGCACCTCTAAATTAAAATTTGTCTGTTGAGTTAGATAAATGGTAATTCCCATAGAAAATGAATTGTTGAAATTCTCCTGTGCATCAACAAAAATTAAAGGCAAATCTGTAGAAAAGACAGTTATCTGATTTATTCTCTTTTCTGCAGCTTTTCTTGGTAAGGTCAAAGTTAAACACATATTGTGATAGAAAAACTCATATTTTATCACTACTTAGTCCTCCTTCAAGGCATTCTACAGCTCCAGGTAAGAGTTTGTACATATAAGGAAGCGATTTCTTTTTTTTGTTCTAGCATCTCTTCAAAATTATAACTTTTCTCTCACAAATGTCTTTGTGGAGAATTCAAGAAGCTCTTTTTTTGCTTCCAACAGATCATTCATGCCTCCTGCACAGCCCAGAGGTTAGTAGGTGGGGACACAATAGAATATGAGAGAAAGAATAGTTGGAACGTGCAGGAGGAGAGCGCCTTTAGAATGTTTTGTGACTGAAGTAACTGGAAAATCAGTATTACAAGCAAAAAGTTGGGGTTCTTCCTGTTGTAAAACTATTGGTTGCAAATGTTCTTTTTTTTATGTTTTAAAATTCAGACTTGTTTGAATTATCAATACATAAGGAATAATATCCCTTACTTTTCTGTTTTGCTTATTTCCTTTGCTTACATAAAAGAGTTATCATGCATTTTCAGTGTATTTCTGCTGTCCTGCAAATAGATCTCTTGGAGTCATCATCCTAATAAAATTATAAAACCAAAGCATAACATTTTTTAACATTATTTTCTAGTTTCAAGAATAATTAGGAAGTAATGCATGAGCACCTACTTCCTTTGCTGTAAAATTCTCTGGCAATGCAATCACATATTCATCAAGGTTATACATGAGACTTGCAAAATGTGTATCATGGGTTTTATTTAAGAAATGAAAACAGGGAAGGGTCATATTTCAAATATAGCTAGACAAATTCTAACATTTGTTTCAATGTACACTTTTTCAAGGAAGAGAGAAGCAGAAAGGGCAGCAAAAAGAGGAGTAGAATGGAGTTGAAGAAGACTAAAACAGGCAAAGTAGGCAAATTTTTTACCCAATTTACAGGTTTTGAGAGAGAAAGGAAATAGAGAAAAACAGCTGGCAGAACATGAAAGCAGAAGCTATTTAACATATGGGAAAAACATGAGAAGGAGAAGAAAATGGGAAAGGCAGAAAGAAAGGGAAGAGAGGAGAAACTTTTTAAGGCTAGGATAGTGGAAGAGGTACGTAAAAGAACTATCGAAAACCAATAGAAAAACAGATTCTTTACTTCTAAAATTTGCACTATATGGGATTGCAACATTTTTTTCAGCATAAATTCCCTATAATTATAAAATTCCTGGGGTTTTTTTTTCCAAATTACTATATTATTCTATCTCACAGGAGTCACTCAGAAGCACTGATGTGGCTCATCTAATTATTTTAATCACTGAGGATAGCAAAATGTCTTAGGGATATGACAATATTCCTTTTCCTTGAATAAAAGCGAAAAAGAACCATTTTTATCCTGTATTGCATCAATATTGCTCTTCACAGTCATTCAAGATATTTTATTCAACTTCATAAATCTGCATCCTGGGGCTTATCCATGGTGTGATTTTACTATTAAATTAGAGTAGAGAAATAAGAATGTAACATGAAGGTCAGCATCTCAGAGCATTTAGGAGTGACGGATTTATTTGAATTTTTTTTTTTTTGTTAGCCAAATCTGTCTTTGAAGAGAAAGAATTTGTTCAAATTTCAAAATTAAAACCAACTAAAATAGAGAATTTGAATCCACGGGGCAAATTTGAGATGTAAAGAGTAGTACAGTACTATTGTACTGAGCAATCTATAGTTTGATATCTCGGTTTTAAGTGTTGAAAACTTTTGCCTATAATGAGTGGCCAATGATTTCTAGTTAATAAGTACCTTTTTATATTTTGATACCTTCTGTCACCAGTGAAGATTTTATTTCATGGCTTCTTTTCTTGTGTTTTTATGTGATAAATGATAATTTACATATATTGGTGAATGTTGGAGGAATCAAATAGCTAGACTAAAACATTGGGATAATGAATCACACATACTAACAAAAGAATTTATTAACTCAGTCAAGAGTTCTCTGTAGACATATTTTATTTCACCAGGTGCAATGTACTGTCTGTGGAAGTGGTGAAGACTGACAGCTCTATAGAGAGTAGCCAGGGCATTGCCTGCTTTGCATAACAAATCCCCTCTAAGGTTGACAGAGAGAATTATTTGATCCAGCTAGGTAAGTTCATCAGAATGACACTGATATGTAATTTGTTCTTCTCATGTTCCCCTTTGACAAAAGAAGCTCAAAAAAAGAGACTTCTTCTGGCACCACAACATTTCCCCAGTGTGCGAAGATCTATGGATTACATTCATGCACTAATTGAAGATGCTCAGTTAACAATGAGAATCTGAAAATAAGAAGCAATCAAAGAGAACTTAAATAAATGCCAGTGGGATGTTAACTAAATAGATGTTTTCAAACCATATATGCAGGAATTGAAACTTGGGGATTAAAATAAGGACTTCACTGCCTTGAAAGGAAGATTAATTCAGAGAGTGAAGAAATAAGAGTGAAGTTGGCAGAACATTTTGAAGACCAGAAATAAACAAAAATTTGACAGTCTCAGGACATAGTGAAGTACTACTAGATAATGAAGGATTCCATTTTAGAGGAGATTGAGAAATGCTGGAATTCAAAGTTTTATATATCTTTACTTAAAAGAAGATACAAATATTATGATAAATGAATAATGAATTAATTTTTCTGAATGAATTTTCTGGAATATAATTCCAGAAAAGAGCAATTTAATCATTGTCAGAGGAAAAAACCAAAAAACCCAACCTTAAAAAGATGCAGAAAATAAGAAAAGCTGACTAGCAAAGCAGGCATATTTGAAAGCCTCCTTTGCCAGGAGAAAAATAAATATAAGATTGAATAGTCAAAAACTATCAAAGAAAGTAAAAAGTGTTTGAGGCCTAAACACAAAAAATGAGAAAAGAACATGTAAGACCACAATGAGAGTAAAGTAAAATAAATTATTTAAAATATTTGGATTAGTGATGATCTGGGTATAATTCAAAGAAACAGAATCAAATAGCAACTTGTGTTCAAGATTCAGAAGGAACAAATAAAAAATAAAAAACTTATTGTATTTTATATAAATCTGTTTAACTGTGACCAAGGACTGTGAGAGGGAATTGTCCTAGATTTGTAAAATGTGAAAAGTAATACATAAACCTGAAAGCACATTGGTTTAACATTACTCATATGAAAAGTCTTAGAAAATATTTCAAAGAATAGAACGATTAAAGGCACAGGTGTAAATGAAATTTATAATAAAATGCAATGTGGTTTTATCAAAGAACACAACCCCTAGATTAATTTAGCAATTTTTCTTTCATTAGAAAATCATATTTTTAGATGAGCTTCTTTTACATGGAATTGAAGACTACCATATATGAAAAGAAACATGCAACAGATCTTGAGAATTAAAAAAATTCATAAAGTCAAGAGATAACATTAAGAGGAAAGGTTCAGGTTGCTGTAAAATTCTTATAAACCTTTCTTTATTTTTTTTTTTAATGACTATGAAAAAAGTAAGTAGAATATGTAGATGAAATCTGGTCAGCAAACAACCACAGGAGGAATGTTTTTCCAATGCAACAAGAAGTCTAGGAGATCACCAGGGAAAAGCATTGGAAAAGAAAACCTTGAAATGTGATAGAATGAGGATTACTGTCATGAGCAAAAAGGAATTCTTGGCAATAAGCCAAGGCAGGGCAGCCCTGATAGAACTCTAAGTTCATAATCCAGAATACTGATTAAACTAATGATATTGACATTATCTGGATGTCATCATTACCAGATGATAAGAAAGCATTTTCAGGATTTTTCAGAAAAAATTAATTGAGGTTATGACTAATTTGTAGTTCTCACCTACACGGGTGAAAAGTCATAATTTTAATATGTATGACTGTTGATCATACATGAGACAGCTTGTGTGGCTTTGCTGCTATTTTTTTCTATAGATAAAATTCAATTCGGTTTGTGGCAGAAAACATTCCAAATACCCCTGTTACACTGTCCCAATGGCTGCTAATGTCTCTGTGATTTCTCATTAAATACCTCTCATTAAAAATATTTTTTAAAAAAGTAAAATTACAACATATGCTACCAATATTATGAAACTAGGAATCTTTTTCTATTTTATGATCTGGGGGTCATCAATATGGACACATTTATACTCCCTTGCAATGGATAAAGCAAGCTGGTTGTATCGAGAAATTAATATTTCCCTTTCTTACTCAATAAATTTTGCTTAAACATCACCAAAAAATAGTATTGTTCATTGTGCAATGAATATTTGATAAGCAGTCCTACTTTTACTGAGCCATAAGTGGAAATGAGCTACTGAGCTAGTGAGAAAGAAAATGATCAGATTTTACATAGCTAAATTATATCATCAAAGTGCCCTTTTCCGCACAACCCATTTGATCTTTTTTCTGGGGAAAAAAAAAAAAAAAGTTAATGAGCTTGAGTACTATCTGAAACATGTGAACATTATGGAAAATGTCTTAAATTTATATCCAGAACTTCACAGTCATTTGGTACTTTCTTCCCCAAACAATTATGTTGGCATTAAGAACTTTTTTTTTTTAATAGACTAAAATTTAATAATAAAAGTTCGTTACCATGCAGAGGCTTCCATATTAAAATCTAATGCAGCATTAGGATTTTAGCAAGCCAATATACCTGCTACTGAATAGATGAAGAACAGGGAACTTTAATATATTCAAATGCATCGTTCTCTCTAAGTGCCATAAAGTGCTTTATAGTTTTGGGGTTTTTTTACAGAATTAAAACTCCTAGCTCTCTTAGCACAAATGTGCACTTTTTTCTTTATTAAGATATTTTTCCAGAGTGACAAAGATACTGTAATTTTTTTTTATATCAACAAATAGGACAAATTTATTACAATATATAATAAATTAGACCAAAACACAGGTTATCAAAACATATCAAATATTTATCTTTCTACCTTGAGTTAAATTATAATTTTCAGTATATGTTCTTCCAGTAAGAAAAATGCTTTCAGTTACAATGATTCTTGTTAACCACATTTCTACTCTGTTTTTAATGGATGATGGTGTGAAAACCTAAATGATATTCGAGAAATTAATTCATTCTACTTTCAATATGTGTAAAATATCTAAGGTTACATTTTTATTCCTAAAAGGAGAAATGTCCACCTGTGCTGAATGTCATGAGGCAACAATTCAAAATATATATGTGAATAAATCTCTGGGTCATGACAGATGAAGTGAAATATGATGGAAAGATCTTTCCAAAATCAAAAGTAATGCATGGGAACAAACATTATGGTCAAGTTACCAAAAATGATGGTGCAAAATATTACCACTCACATGCAGGCTATCCCTGTTTAGCTAAGATGGGGTAATTTAAAAAGTTCCTCTCTACTAAAGAATAAGACCTTCTTGATAGTATTTACAAATATATCTTGTATTTTAAAATTGTTAATACAGTTGAAGACTNTATATATATAGCTATTTTATAGCAATATTTAGCAATTATATAGAAATAGAGTAAATATATCTATACTACTAGCTGCCAATTTCAGCATGAAACTCTAAAATTGAGAAAACAGTAGACTCCATCAAGAATTTCCTTAAAATTTTCTAACACACTAGAAAGAATATGTTTAATATTTCACAGAACATTTTTTTTTCCCCCAAATCTAAATGACTAGGAATAATAATAATAGAACTGGTTATAAGTTTTCAGATTCATCATTTTTCCACTGGAATTAATCAAGTTGTAGAACCCTATGCTTTCCACTTGAAGTGTGCTTTAATAAGACGACAAATTCATATTTTTAAAAGTATTACTTGATTATTTTTAATTTCAAACATTTAATTTCAAAGTGTATTGTAAGTAAAATACAGTCTTTAATACATGAAATACATTAACGTGAGAGACAGAACCCACAAAAATATGTGCCGTGCTATATAAAACAAAAATTTGTCAGGAATACCTTAAAGCTAGTTTTTCCGTGTGTTTTGAGTTTTCCCCTACCCTATTTCAGCTATTTTAGGAAGTAATAAATAATATAGTTGGAGGAGAATGCTTCCAACTTATTTATTCCATCCAAAAAAATTCTTACTGTTCCCAAATAAAGCTGGGTAAGCAAAATGTAGAAATGAACAATTACAAATATTTTTTTATGCCATGTAACTTGGATCCTTAATGTTTCATTTTAGCTCTGAAGAAGTTTCCATGTTTCTGAATAAATGAAAAATAAAAGAGGTGGAGAGAGGAATAACTGTGGGGGAAAGAGATTCTTAAGTGTTGTCTTCAATGCTAACAGTTGAAGCCCTGAAACCATCTAAGGAAATTCCATGCATACTATGTAAGTGCTTTCCTGTTCTGTGATGTAAATGTAATAATCTTAAAATGTAAAATTGATTAATTTTTAAAATGTGATATTGTAGTTTGTAATTTTCCCCCTCACAGAGCAGGTTTCATATTCCTCCTCAATGGTGTTTTATTTAACTTTGCTTAAATACAAATCACTCCTATAAAATACATTTTTAATAGAAGATGAATACTGGTTGTTTTTTAATATGTACCCCAGCTGTTGAAAACCATGGATGTTTGCTTCATAACGCAGGTAACACCCTTAATGTAATCAAGTATATAAAATGGCTTTATACCAGCTAGATTCATATTTCATGACTGGAGATGGCTTCATTACTTATGAATGTAATAGGCATTGAATATCTGTTGGAAGCAGCAATTTGTTTTATCATTTTAGTATGATTTTTAAATCTAAGCATTTTAATGATACCTCTTTTGTGGTGACACATCTGAAATCTTTTAGAACGCCCTGAAGAGGTTGGTGTGTCTGGGAAGAACCGCCAAACTGGAGTAGGTGGAACAGACTTTCCTTCAAGCAGATTTAGCCTGTCAGGGGAAGCAACGTAACATCCCTCCTGCAGAGCCAATGCTCTGTGCAATCAAAATCAAAATATCAAGACCTTTCAACACGTCTCATTGCAGCTGTGAAATGCAGTCCTCTGATGCATGGCCTCCTCTGCCAATGTTGGGAAGTGGGACATCTTTGGATGTAGGTTTGTAGCAGAAAAACAGACGGCGCCATGAACAAAACCGAGATATTTTGATTTCAAAATACTGTTTGCACTTAGCCTACTTTGACTGTACACAGGTTTTAAAAATTTTACATTCTCTCCCTACGTAATAAAGTAACTCACAATATGGAATTATTGATTTTCTTCAACATCCCACTTTAGGAAAGCCTTGTAGCCACCACTAAATCTACATAACAGTCTGGTTTCATTCTGTAATCCCATTAGAGGAGACATTCTTTCTTTATGTTCTCTTATCTTCTACAATTCTTTCTGCATAGTACGGTGTCATACAGTACACAGAAATATAATGGATAATTATATTTCAGAATTCAATTTTTGGCAACAAATGTCACATGGAGATACATTTTGCCATGCTTTTAAATATGTCTGGATAAAATTCCTGGAAAACATTTAGAACTGAAGCTGACTAAGAGCATAATTTTCTGAATGTTGGAATTAAAAGCAAAAATGAAAACTGGAAGATAGTACATTTCTTTTTATGGCATTCCTAAGTATAAAATCAGCTTGCAATATATAGCAGTTGTCATAATTTTGCCATATCTCTGAGCAGGATGTATTGTAAACAACAAACATAACAAGTAGATATTAAGACCAGTATGCATTTTATTGAGGGACATGAAGTCAGTCTGCTGCAGGGCTAAAAGACTGGTATTTTTCATGCTATTGCCTTAAAAGCATAATAATTTGGTCACTAGCAAAGTGACCAATGTCAGCTACTAAAATTTATTCTTTTTATTGGCTCTAGGAATCAATTGCCATAATTATGATGGTCTGGCATATAGTAGCAAATATTGACTTTATTATTAGTAACTAATTAAAAAAAAACCCAAACCGAAATACTTACCCTATCCTGTCCTTCTCTGTCTAATAATATAATCAATAGAAAGTGAGCTTAAAGCTACTGCAATGGTAAGTTAGCATTTTATTTTAACATTTTAATAATTTGCAGTAGGGCAACACAAATGCCAACAGATAAAATACAAAGATGAACCAAAAGCAAACAGGAAAATTCTAATTCTCTGTAAACTCACTGTGGCCAACCTTCCCACTCTGTATAAACTGCAGAGTAAAGGCTTCCCTCTACCAAAAGCCATAGATTTAGAAATAGCTAGGGAATGAATGACATACCTTTCTGTTTTGAAACACTAAGAAGGAGCCAGGGTTGGGCATACATCTGAGGCTGATGTGACCTCACCAGTTTCAGCAGCTCTAGTCAGCTGACTTCAGCCCAAAGCTGAGTATTTGAGTTGCCAACAACTCATCTTCGGATTCAGATTTTCTTCCAGAGGCACAAAGTGGGGATGTCATTCCTTTCTCAGTTTTTAAAAATCTTTATTACCCAAGAAATGACAAAAATTGTCTCTCATCAAGCTGTAAAAGTAATTTGTTTTCTCTTTCAATTAATTAATTCAAGCATTTTGTGTTCAGTTACTCCCCAGATGTTACACACACAAAAAACAAATGAAAAAAAAAAAATTCTTCTGATCTTATAGTGTTGTGTATAGCTAGCTGATTCAAGAGGGGAGCACATATAAATTAAAATCCCCACTACAGTAAAAAACATGGTGATAAATAATACAATTGTTAAAAATCTTAGGTATCTCAGAGTGCAAAATGTAGCAGAATCATAGAACATTTCAGGTCAAAAGGGGCTTCCAGAAGTCATCATCATCAAAATATTTCTTTGCTTAAAGCAAGTATAATCAAACCAAGTTTCTCAGACTTCTGTCCAGCTAAGCTGTGAACGTCCCCAGGGTTGGAGACAAAAACTGTATAGGTTCCTGTTCCAATATTTCACTACCTTAAAGATAAAATAAACAGGCAAAAAAATAAATAAATACTTCCTGACATATATAATTGGAATTTCAAGTGTCAGTTTCTGCCCATGGCCCTTTTTCCTATCGCTTTGCACTTTGAGAAGAATCTGCTCTGCCCCTGTTTGTGCCCATAGCTGAAATAGTTGCTGTCCATAACAACATCTCCCAAAGCTATCTGTTCTCCTGGCTAAACAGGTACTTGTCTCGGTGTTTCCTTATATATCACATGCTTCAGCTCTCTGCCCAGCTTTGTGGCCCTCCACTGGGCTCACTTCACCACATAAGTGTCTTTCCCCTGGTGGAGAGCCTAAAACTGGAGAGAGATCTTCAGATAACAGCCCCAAATGAAACATTTTATATATATAATTCATTAATAATTGAAATCCATGGAACTAAAAATAAACTTGAAATGCCTTCAGTTTGGCTTTGAAAAGTGTAATGTTTCCAGCGTTGTAGATGTCAAAGCTATTTCACTGGCTGATTCAGCCTCAATTTTGGCACGATCAGCAGACTGCCATCTTGAGCACTTAGAACTCAAGCAGAATATGAAGAAAGAACAGCTTGTTAAGCAAAGAGAATTCAAGGGCAAACTAGGTCTGGTGAGACAAGAAATGTTTTTAAATTGATACTGAACCTGCATGGATAACAACAGAGTAAGCTGAAAAACCTAGAAAATGTGCTGACCCATCTCAGTGTTAACATTTAGGTATGTGGAAATTTATTTGTCATTAGAAGACCAATAAGAAGTAGCACGCAGAGAAGAGGGCTGGAACACTTCAGTGAAAACAGGTGAAGAA
>WBMY01013084.1:161656-241839 GCA_013397315.1 Donacobius atricapilla | reverse complement strand
AACAGGGCAAGTGGCAATGGTTTTAAGCTAAAAGAGGGTAAATTTAGAATGAACATAAGGAAGAAATTTTTACAGTAAGGTTTTTGAGACACTAAAAAAGTCACCCAGAGGAATTGTAGATTGTCCATGATTGGAAGCATTCAAGGTGAGGCTGGATGCAGTTGTGAGCAACCTCGTCTAGTAGAAGAGGTCCATGCCCATGGTAGAAGGATTGGAACTCAATGAATTTTAAGGTCCCTTTCAATCCAAACCATTCTATGATTCTATGAAATGTTAATAAGTTGTTCAAATCGAAATCATGGCAGATACAGGGAACAACCTAAGCAAATGCAGCAATTAGTGCTAAAATTTTATTATGTATTACTGTTCATTATCATATAAATATTAAGGTACCTTGGTTCTTTTTCCTTGTCATCAGAAGGCTCCTAATCCTCTATACAATTAATTTAACACAAATTAAAAACTCTTTAAGTGCCAACATCAATGGAATAATTTTATTTCTTTTGGTATTGTTTTTAATCTAGCTAATCCATCCAGCACAACTGGAGATAGAAAAGACAATAGGGAAATAATGATTTTATTATATATTTTAAAAGACAAAGACATCAGTCTTTTTTTTTTTTTTTTTTTTTTTTTTTGGATAACTATGAAAGCTTGGGCAACTCAGTCAATCCAGAACAGTTAAAGGCAGAAGGCAACCAACAAAGTGCAGAAGACTTATAACAGAACTCCTGGGACATATGAAAATATTTTGGATATAGGAGAAAAAAGCAAAAATACAAACTCTCAGTACATGCCAAGACTTAAACCATTCAAAACTACCTAAATCCGAGAAAAACCACTTCTACTAACAAACTCTAAAATTGATCTGGGAATCTTTCTGTTGAATAGCTAGAAAAGATGAGACTAGAAAATATACTTTTTTTTTTTCACCAGTGATTGCATGAGACAATTTCAGTTCTTTCAAATAATTATTTTCTTCAGGATTACCCCAATATAAGGTAGTACATACAAGGCAGATGATTAAAAACTCTTGACAATCCTAATGATAGAACCAAAGTAAATCAAAGAATATATTTGAGAGCCTTACTGAATTAAAAAAAAAAAAAAAAAGAACTGGTTTAAATTCTTATATATTATCAGTGTGAAGTATCTTAACTAAATATTTTGTTAGATATCAAATATGTCAGTGAGATAATATGTTGAAATAGTAATAACAGGGTAAGTTTTTTGATACATCATTTTTTCTTTTCAAGTGTAAGAAAAGTTACAATTAAGTCAAGTAATTCCAAACTGTGGGAGCAAAGGGAAGAATAAATCTTAGATGCTTAACAGAAGGACAAATAATACTAGAGTCTTTGTAAAGATTAGATCTGTGGAGCTAGAGATAATGAAAGACCTTGGTTTTTGAATTAAATACAAAATGAAATTATTCAGTAAAAAACTGTAGCAGTAAGAGGACAACGCCTATTCACAAAAAAATTTCAGTACAAACCCAAAAAAATTCTGTTGCACATCTACAGATGTACCGATGTAGGTATCCTTTGAGAAGAAAGACTTCATACCTCCTCTGTTGCTGATTGTGTCCTTTCCCCAGGGTAAAATGATCAGTATTTCTTCGAATTTAAAGAAAGGGTTGAGATACACACAAAAATCCAAATCAGCAGAGCAGGTGGAACTGTATGGTTTCTCTTTTTTAGTCTTAAGTTTTGGAGCTAGCACTGTGGTTAACACACAGGTAGTTATAGACAGTTTTGTCTTGTTCAGTGGGTTAAAAAAAAAAGAAAATGACCCATAGAGGAAGGCTTTGTAGAAAGCAATCTGTGAAAACATTAAAAGGTTCTGCCTGATTCATAAAGGTCATTTAGATTCAAGTGCTTTAAATAAATGGATTAGCATAAATGGATTAGTTAGCCAAGGTTTGCACGCTACTTTGAAGATATATAGGCTTCATACTTGTTCCTAAATGGCCTGCATAAGTCATGCAGAGAGTATTGTTCTCTGAGTGAGTTAACTAATGAGATATGATTTCATTCTTGAGTACTAAATACTTTTGAGTTAGATATTATGTGAATCCTGTGTTCATATGTGCCTAAGTTTATAGGTTTGTTTGTGTTGATTATATATTTACATAAATCTTGTGATTAATTTGCTAACATCTTTAGTTGTAGTTATCTTCATCTGCTAACAGAGAACACTAGATAGATATTTAAATTAATAAGTGACCTTCAGTAAGATTAATTTTTACGATGTTTCCAATTAGCATGAATCAACGTGTTAGTTGGAAACGTCCAACTCCACGCATATAGTGGAATTGTTTCATATTAGTCAAAGATAATGTACAAATGTGATCATGCAATGAAAAAAGATTGCACTCTTCAATGAGATTAAAGATATACCCAGAGAATGCTGAGTAACTCAATGCTTTCAGTAGAAAAGAAGCAGAGTTCTCCAGTTCCTAAGACTGAGACCAAATGAGTATTTATTACTTCATTTCTTGTGAATTTCATTAAAAGATATTCTTGCAGACTTTTTTTTCTACTTATTTGATCCTCTTCTGTAGCAAAGTTTCCCAACAGCAAGAGCATATTTAGTAGACAATTCCTAAGCAAAGTACTCTCCGTGTATCTAATGTTCATTTCATGTTTTGTGTGCCATTGACTTTGACCTTGTAACTAATGGTAATAAATGCCCCAGTTCTCTTTGACTGCATCATATTTCAGGGCATACTCTCCAACAGAATGTCTCAGAAGAACATTACCAGTTTATTATGGGACATATTCTTATGCCTCTATTAGCCATAATGGAGAAGGGAGTGGAATTGGACTCTGGGGAACATTTTAACCATTGTCTTATGCCAAGACAGATCAGAGAGTTGTACTGGTGGGTGAACACCTCACCTGTCCACAGAGCACCAGGGCTCATGCTGAGGGGATGAGGCATCTAGGAGACAAAAATGTGACACCCCACAAGAACGCAAATTCTGTTACATCAGTGACAATGGCTGAAGATTTATGAGTTATACCTTCATTTTGGTGCCTGAATTGAATCCATTCCTGTATAACACCTCTGTAGATTTTTTTTTAATCTGATATTATTAGTTTGCCTCATTCTGATGATATGCTACAGTGATAAACCATCAGTGTGCTGCTGCTCTGATGAGCAGTTGCTTCAGCACGCCATTTTATCTGTCATGCAAATGATGTATTAATAAGGCATACTGATGGTGTCTTCTGCAAAACATGGCACTGTTCGAAAAACAAAGGGTTCAGGAATGCATTCAATAAGGTTGCAAGACAAAAAAATCAGTCAGCACACAGCATGCTAAGAGCTCCTTCCCCAGCAACACTACAGCAACTTATTTTTCTGAACTACTTGTGGTGTTATTTTTTTGGAAACCTAACTTGCAGGAAAGAGGCAGGAGAAAACAATTTAGAAAAGTACTACTTCAGTGAAGGTAAAACAATCAATATAAAAAGAGCTTCCTGCCTCTTATCAAGTATGAGGTTTTAATTTCACTCTATAAAGAACAGGGCAGAAGGGAAAGTACAGAAACACATTAATTTAGCTCTATGATATAGCTAAATTAAAAGAAGTAGAGAGCTGTTTTTATAGATAGGAACTTTACATACATATTTAACATTTTCCATAAGTAATGAACACAAGAGTAAATTGCTTACTGTGGCCCCTAAACAGTATCCATAGTATAAATAATACCACAAGAAATCTTGTAACAAATGATCACATCCTCATCTTTATCCTTTATTTTAATCTAGATGGAAGAGAAGAAAATAAATAACAATAAAAGAAATCCGTGATCTTTGTAAGCCTTGTAAAATCTACTTTCCTAGGTATTAAATTATTATGACAATTCAAAGACCATAGAGTACTTACATTTTTAGCCTATCTTGGCTCTTTTACTTGTAACTCTTAAATATGAGATACCATTGAAGTCTAAAAATTTTGGATACTTTCCAACAGACCATACTAATAAAATCATGCCTTTAAAGAAATGAAACCAATTTTAAAAATTTATAAGCATCATCCCAAAATTCCTGAAGGCTAAATTAGGAACCTTTTCATCTGACCATGGAAATTTTAATTAACCAAAGTTTATGTGACAGAATATTTCAGCAGTCTTTAGATTTTCCAGTTATATTTTGTAGCAGACAATGAAAAAAATACTAACTTACACTGGATACAAATCTGATATTTTGTCAAAAAAATATTGAGTATTATATCTCCATATATTATGGATAAAACCCATAAATTTTGTACTACATGTAATATGAGATTACAGAAAAATGGTGATAAGATTTGTTTGTACCATAATTATACAAGTAATGATGCAGAATGGTGCTGTCATGTAGTTGCAAATAGGATAAAATGTTTTCCAACTACCAGCATTTGGAATGCATTATTAACACATAGGTAAAAATAATTGACATTATTTTTTCAAGAGACTACTTCCTGCTAGTGATAACTATAAGCTTATTTTTCCCTCTTCCTTATATCATTTATTGTGTTTATTGGTTCATTTTTCTGCCAATTTGTCAATTTATAGAAAAGACAGATAAAAATCTAACATGGAAAATCTGTGTGTCGAGCTCTTGTTAATTGCTTTAAATTACAAATTTTCACTGCAGCATCAGCAATAAATGTAGAGAAAAATTAAAAAGAAAAACAAATAAACTAAAATAAATCCTTGACATCAATCAGCAACATTTAAGAGTAATATTTGCAAAATGTTTTGATTATCGAAACCATTACTACTTCTGTTGTTGAAGAGTGCTTTCCTATCAGTGTTAAATACTCTTTGTCTGAATGCTGAACACATTTTTTTGGAATTACTATGTTTGACTATGTATAAGTTTTCTGGGAAAGAAATCAATATTAAATTACGGCAAAGACAGGTCTGAAGTAAAAATTGGTTTTGCCTGGCCATAGGCTAGACAGCTCACTGACGAACGTTTAAAAACATAAATTATCTTCGCAATGTATAATTGTATGTAAAACTTATCAATTCATAATAATGATTTTCTGAAACCATCCAAATTCTGACATTTAGAAGGAATAGTAGTTTCTTCAAAAGAGCCACCATTTTACCTCTTCCTCTCGTGAGTATAATTTAAAATATTTTATGACATTTTAGAAGAAAACCAATACAAAAACACTAAAATATCCAAGAGAGTTTCTTCCCGATGTAAATATTTACTATTTCCTCAATACTTAATACAGTAAATCAAAAGGAATATGAATTATCTGACAGACCAGCGCTGAGAATAATTTAAAATCTAAAATACAGACAGAATCTGAAACCAGCTTTAAAGGAAAATGGTTTTATTCAAATTAAACATAAATTTCTTCTTGAACGCTTTGACACTTTTAAACTTCCAATTTTTTCACTGAGTTTTTGATCAAGGCAATATCTTTTTGGGAATTATTTCAGTTTTGACAATTCATTTACTGTCAGAAACATTTCAATAAAAAAATTCTAATCAATCACCTCATTAGCTGTCTTCTAAATGTTAGCATCTAATTTCCCCATAATACAGTGTCCATCAAAAATGTAAATGTTGTTTCTGTCTTTAAATATAGAGCAAGCCTTCTTTTTTTTTTTTTTTTCTCATAAAACTTTCCAGATTAGTTGAAGAATCCTTAAAGAAGATGGTTTGTTCATTTTTCATGGCAGACTCCATCCAAGATTTAGATTGCTGTTTTCCTAGTGACAAGATCCCTATGAAATTTCTGGCTAAAAAATACTGCTGCCCTTGATACTTCCTCTTGACATCATTTCTGGATGGATGGCTGCTTGATCTTCTCTCTGATTTCTTTCTGATTTCTGAAAGTTTATGGGGTACTTCTGATACTTCTGATAGCACTTTGTTTTCCTAGTCCCTGAGCCAGAATTCCAGAAGTTCCCTCTTCATAAAAACCTGACCACTTTATCCCATCTCTCCTTCCTGTACAAGAAAGAGGGAAAAGAGAGCAAAATGTGCAAGTCCTTGCAAGTCTTCGTTTCATAACCATCTGAGTGACAGCTGATCTTTTTCTGAAACTGAATTCAGTGGAGATATTTCTATTTTCCTTTTATCTAGTGAAGTGGATATTTGAAGGATCATAACTAGTGTGTAGCCTGGCTCCAACTGTCAGAGGAAGTTAAAAGAGATTTGAGAAAAGATCAGCAGCTTCTCTCCACCAGAAGTATTTTGCATACTCATGCAAGAATTAAATGCTTCTCCTACTTTTCTCTTTACTCCTGAAAGCATTCTGAGTAACTGTTGAGATTTTTTTAGAATGTTTGCACTAGAGTAAAAACACCACTATCAAGGAAAGGGAAAAAAGAAAATATTTATCAATAATACTAAGGAAGTAATTAAAATTTTGGGAATTGATCAGACCAGAACATTAAGAAACTGGGTTGAGAATTACAAAATCATCAGAGTTCCTTTGTTTACAGTATCCCAAAATCTGGGAAGAAAAATGCCCATTTTCTAAGAGTCAGTTTCAAGAATACTTGAAGCCTCAGATCCACGAGCTGTAGAAAAAGCTAATCCTTTTATTGTCTTAGAACATGCGTCTTATGCATTCATAACAATATTTTAGGTATTGCTTAAATATAAGAGTTTCCATTATGGTGCATAAAGGAAGAGAAAAGGTTGCTGAAGACTGCTGATTCTATGGCAACCAATTTTTCTCGTAATTAAAATCAATTAAATTACAAGAAACAAGAATATGAGAAACATAGATTGAATTTGTGCAGACATATCATATATAAAGGTGTTTTATAAATGCAAAGGGGTACATAGGAACTTATTTTAAAGTTATATTACACTTTTCTATAAAATTATTGGTTTAATGCACCTAACTAAAACAAAAGTCAGAACCTGAAGATTCATGCACAATCTCNTCGTGGAATGAAAGTGTTTGGCAATGTTATGCTCACTAGCAGGCAATGAGCCACTATGAGATACCTCTATGATATAATCTGTAGTTCACATTTTATAGCTTATCTTTCCATGAATATTCCTTACGGCAAAAACATATGATTCAATTTATCATACAATAAAGTATTAATTAAAAAAAAAAAAAACAACTCTATTCTGCTGGTATCCCTCAGTATAAAATACATTTCTTTTGATTGATCACTACTGTAAGCCTGTAATCAGGTTTCTTTCTCTCTGTCTGTGCTGATCTCCTTCGTTTTATACTCATGCAAAGTTCAAACTATTAGCATGACACTGACAAAGATGCTGACATTAGGTGTTTGAAATAAAAGTTTTTGAATTATTAATGAAACTACAAGGACAAAATCAGACGATTCAATGGAAGCTGGGATCTTAAAATGACCAATAATAGGCACTAAGTTTTAATCGAGTTCCTAATAAACACTGAAATGCATCATTTCATTTGCCGTTAACCTTTTGATATGCCTCTCTTTGGACTTTAAGATGTTTTATGCAGGGTGTCCCTTAGTGATAAGGACAGGTGACTGCTCCATTTAAGTGAACAGGCTTAATTCGGACATGGCAGAGAAGTTAAAATCAGTGTGGGCTAAACATGAAGGGATATTGCAGCTTTAGAAGATACTACCAGAGAGAGAAACGGGAAGAAGAAGCTGTGCAAAAATAGATAGCACTTGGTATAAAAAAAATTAAAAAAAATTAAAAATCACTTAGAAACAGAACAAATGTAACTTCAGAGATAATATAGAGGTCTGTATGTCTTCTCTGAAGAGGTGTTATGGAAGATCATTCTTAGAGCTCCTCATGCACAAATAGGTCTAATCGTAATGCAGGAAGAGACTACTCAATCTAATGTCACTTGAAGCCTTGAGGATGAGCATTAGTCTCACGCTGTGATGCAGGACCTGGGTCTACAGAATCACAGAATATGCTGAGTTGGAAGGGACCTACAAGGTTCACTGAGTCCAATCAAGAGTCACACCATGTCCCTGAGAAAGTTGTCCAAACACTTCTTGAGCTGCACCAGTCTGGGACCACTTCCATAAGGAGCCTGTTCCAGTGCCCAACCACCCTCTGGGTGAAAAACCTTCTCATAATATCCAACCGAAACCTTCCCAACACAACCTCAGGCCATTCCCTCAGGTTCTGTCACTGGTTACCACAGAGAACACATCAGCATCTGCCCCTCCTCTTCCCCTCATGAGGAAGTTGTAACTGCAATGAGGTCTCCCCTCAGTCTTCACTTCTTTAGGCTGAACAGATGAAGTGACCTCAGCTGCTGCTCATATGGCTTCCCCTCCAGACCCTTCACCATATTCATGGCTCTCCTTTGGATATTTGGATAGTTTCATATATTGCAGGGCCAAAACCTGCATAATATATAAGGCAAGGCTGCAGTAGTGCAGAGCAGAGTGGGACAATCCCTTCCTTGTTGCTGGACTTCTATCTTACTGAATGAATCCAACTTTGTTAAGTTTTTAAAGCAAAACTATAGGGACTTTTACAAAATTTTATACATGAAATAATTTTATAAATGAAATTATACAGGGTATTACAACAATTGGAGAAAAATGAAGAGTCTTCACTGATTAAGTTTTTCTGAACAAAAAAAACCACCTTTCTTCTCCTCCCAACGATGCTGTTTTATAGTCCTCTGATTTCTACTGGGAAATCTGTGATTTTGGGAACTTCTTGGATGTTACTTTTCTTGATGGGAAAGACAAGAAAAAGTCACTGATGAGAGACCACTAGGAGGTATCTTACCTGATGGTAACCTTTAGCCTTCAAAAATGTACCCATTACAGGAGAGATGTTTCTGTTCTTTCAAACTGTAGGCACATATCAGCTGCAATCAGCAGTCACAGAAGCAGCTTATTTTCACTTCAGAGTTCACAGGCTTCAAAAATACCCCATCATTAGGTTATGTTATCACATTATTCAAAGAATATTTTGTGTTTATTCATTTTATATTTGGGTCACTAACTTTGAAACCTTTGTGTCTGTGGTCTTTGGGAAAAACTTTTAAAACTTTTTAAAAAAACATATTTTTTAATTCCCTTAAGTTGGTTTGTTGGAGTATGGTGTTAATAATGCCAAGATTGTTGTTTCAATCCATGTATGGGCCACTCACTTAAGAGCTGGATTCAACAACGCTTGTGGGTCCCTTCCAACTCAGAATATTCTGTGATTTTGTGTCCAGACAACAGTTATCATTATTCTCTCTTTATCCACCAAATTTTTTAATTTTTTTTTTTTTGTTGTTGTTGTTTTGTTTTGTGTTTTCTTCTTTCAGTTTTTTTTGTTTGTTTGTTAGCTGGTTTTGGGATCTTTTGTGTTTGTGTGTTTGTGTACATATGTGTATATTCCATTTTTCCCTTTTCTTGATTTTGAAATACTTTAATGATACAGAAGAAAGCTATATTGGAACACTGTCTGACTAGTCAGTTAAGAAACTGTTCAATTTTTATTTTCTCTTTTTCATTCAATAATTTCAACCTTTCTGCCTTTGGAGAATCTTAAACTCTTGACCTATATTGTTTATACACTTCATAGTCTTATTGAGGGGTTTGAAAAATGTAGCTACTCAAAAGAGGCAAATAAAATTTAATTTTCTACAGCAGATGTTATTAAGGATAATCTCAGTTTTGACATGTGTAAAATTTCTTACTCAATATGAATGAGGAGAAATAAGAATAACAAGGAAAAGAGTCTCTACTTCAGTTGCGTGGGGTGATCAAAAGAAACATGTCTATGAGATGCAATTGGAAATAGGAGAGATCAAAGTGTCTATTTCCTGAGGTCTCCTCTCCTCTGTGATTCCTTTTTTAATAGCAGATCTCATAGTGCACCTGGAGATGAGAAGATGTCCGCTTTGTATTAGTGTATGTATGGATTAGTTGAATTGTATAAAATCAAGTATGTATTCATCAATGAAATGATTTTAAAACTTTTTTATCTTGTTAGGAACACTGAATTGAAGAGTTTAAAATTTGTGACTAGAGACCACTGTAAGTGATAAAAGGGGGGAATCTGTTAAAAAGGGAAAGGTTATGAGTACAGAGGTTGACCAGAGGAAGTTTTCAGTCACAAGTATGGACTTGGCTTAAAACCACTACCCACGCTATTCAGGATATCTCTTGAAAGTGTTTTGGTTTTTAAAAGTAATTCTGAACAGTTGTTAATTAGGTGAGATTTGACAGAAAACATGTAACATTTTTTGTTCCAGACCTACCACTGTTAATACCTAAGGTAGGTTTTTTCAGTCAATAGTCACTTACGTAAATATTCCTTGCGAGAATTTACTACAGCACCCAGACACAGGAAACTTTATTACTGTATTAAGAGCTGGTGCCATCTAATAAAAACATTCATCTTCCTCACACCACTTTTACAGTGTTGCAGAACAGAAGGAGTTAAACCACACAAGCAGCACGGCTGATTTGTTAAAGCTTGTGCAGCAACAACCTTGAAGCTGATCACACGACATGAACCACGTCCAAGAAGAAGAGGAAGCATCGCATCCTGTTCATGTATGCAGTATATTCACAGTGTGCTCAGTTTAGGAGGAAAGCACAGTATCATGCAACCAATAAGCATTAAGTGGAGCATCTTATCTCAGCTTTGGAAAATATAAAAAATAAGCGCTTGAAACCAATAAAGGTCTTTGTATTAACACTATGGAGTCCATGCCTTATTCCACCAGCATTACAGGACATTAATATCTAATGGTGTTCCTTCTGTTGTATATCATATGAGCCTTATCTCTTCAAGATAAGAAGAAACCCTTCAATTTTGGTTCAGTGACTATAAGCATGATAATTATTGTTAAGAAACAGCTTAAAATTCACAGCTTTCACACATTTAGTAGGAAACTGCCTTGTAAGACTAGAAATCTAAGCAAATATAACAAATAACAAATATAGGACAAACCTCTCTAAAACACATCTCTAGTCAAATGCAAGCTCTTATATTTTGCAAAAATATATTTTGTGCCTTGTAGACATATCAAATGAGTAGTGTTTTTCTAGTGCTACCAGCAGCAGGAGGTCAAAGGTAGATGTAAATAAAGTGGGATTATAACTGATAAAAAATCCAAGAGATTATACTCTCTTGTCGCCACACATATACTGTGCATCAAGCAACTGGAAACTGAGTTACTTACAAGATAGTAAGTAACTATCAATGTAAGAAACACTTACATTGATCTTTCTAATATTATTATTTTTTCTTGCAACTAGATAAAACAAGCCTTTCTTGCCATCCCACGGTTATTTAAAATATTTGCTTTTTTTTTTTTTTTCACCTAAAATGTGATCATGTAGAAAGATGGTTACTTGTTAAAAGGAGGGACATCTGCAAAACTGATGAAGGGATCAGGCAGTGCACAAATACAGTTTGCAGTCTTGGGCTCTTACCTGTATTTACTCTCCCAAACAAGTACCCTGCTTTGCAAAATCTTTGAATCCCAAGGATTTTACTGGGAAGTAAAAGAAACTTATTAATCTTGGTATCCAGTGAAGATTAGTATTCTTCCCATGCCTTTTACTGAAAGCTAAACACATTTTTACGAATTCTATATTTGACAGAGGTTTCTTCATACTCATCTCATCTGGAAGAACCTCTTCAATATTTATCTCTAACAAAGCAAATGCATTTTTTCTTACATATTTTTAGGGGTGCAACAAAACATTCAGTAGTTACCTGCTTTGTGTGATAGGATATGAAAACATACAGAATGAGATTACTTAAAATTCTTGTTGGGGGAAATAAATTAATGAGCTCTTTATGCCTTTATTTCCTCCTAACTCAAAACTGCAGCAAATATTCTCCTATTTTAATAAATTTTAAGAAGTAATACTAAATTATGATTTATAGTTTGGTCCCCAAAGAAGTCAGTAATGTTCTTTCAGTATCTCTAGGGCTTCTAAAGGCTTTTGAATTCAAGACAGATTTGATTGCTTGGCAAAGATAATGACAAAATTGGCTTGAAAAACTTGCAGAAACATAAAGATCAAGGTACGAAAGAGGAAATTTGGTGCAAAACATCCCTATCGCATTTTCTTCTTAGTTACAGCACCTTCAAAAGTATGAAGTTTCCATGTATGATGTAAGGAGAAATGCACAAAAAAAATCAGTAGCTTGTTAAGAAAATTAGCTAGCTCACAAAAGGATATTGTTTTGTGAAGGATTCTGTGAATGATGGCTGCTTCTCTCACCAGTAACTGTGAAGTCGAGGTGACTGCTCACAGAATAGTAATGGCAATATGAGGGGCAAAGGAAGAAATGCGACAAAATGTATAAGTAATATAATACTTGGCAATCAGAAGAAGAAAAAGGTGGTGAATATGCTAATTATTGTTCAGATTTTATATTCTTATGTTACTTTATCAGCAAAATGAAGCAAGGTATTGGATAAAATACCAAGTAGAATTCCATTGAGTCATTTAAACTTGAGACAAAGTAAAATTAAAAATTATGAAGGGTCATAAGGTTTTCAGCATAAACATTAAATTCACTACTGAACCGAGAGGCCTGTCCTCATCAAGTTCATTATAATTCATGGAAGCATATATATATGCTTCCTTAATTATAGAACTTGAGGTTCAAACAAAATTCTGCAGCTCACCAAGCCAAGCCTTCAAGTGAAAGCAGATTAAATTCAAACTGAAATCAAATTGCTCATAGTCTTGTCCACCTGAATCTTGAATAACTGTCAATACGGATAGCTGAGGGAACGGGGAAATTCCAAACCTATAAACATGAATTTCTACAGCTTGAGCTAAAAAGCCAATCTTTTGGCAACTCTTATGTATTTATATATATTCATATTTCTTGTGAATTGAGGAAGGTTGAGTGCTTAGCCCATATTCACCAGTCTGCTATACTGTAATTCACCTTTAAAAGAGATTAGGTTAGCTCCAGCCTGTACTATGAAATAAAAAGTCTTGTGCTGTACAACGTGGGCTTGTAATGCTGAGAGTTATGCTGACAAGGGCAACTTTAAGTGTGTCTGTACCTGACACAATATACAAAAGAAATAAAAGCCCAGAAGCATACCAGCTGATTGGAGGAAATGCTCTGACTCAGAAGAAAGTTTCAGAAATAAATTAAAGGAATCAAAGGAGAGCAGAAAGTAGTTTACATTTTAAAAGTGAGGAAGACCTGATGAGGCAGCAAATATCCACTAGAGAAAATTCATTGCTCAAACATCTCAAAAAAGCAAGACGCAGAGGATAAGCTATCGCTAAGGAATTATCCATATTCCTATGCCAACACAAGCATAACTTTAACATTAGCAGCAGCTGGGGAAGATATTGTCTATAGAAGCAAAAACCATCTATTATTATTATTAAAACTATTATTAAAAATAAAAGGCTCAGTAGGGTGATTCTTTTCATGCTCCATGCATTTTGCCCCACACTACCCTAGAGCAGTTCTTAATGTTTCTTAGACAAAAATCACTCCTCCCTGCTCTGCAGACTAAAATACCTTTCTTACTCCTCCCATGCCTAGCATTTTTCTTCTGCTTGAGAGAAATCAAGTCCAAATGCCCTAAAACAAATAATCAGTAACTAAAGTTAAACTCAGGGTGCATTTTGATGCAGGTCATTTCACACTTGTTAGTTCCCAAGGATTGTCATTATCCCAGATCATTTGACTCATCTGGTAAATACCAGTGACCTACGCCAGTGGCCTACAAGCATTTACTGCCACAGCTGAGGCCCCCAAAAGTTGTATGAGGGACCACTCACAGGGAAAAGCTTGGCACATAAGATGCCTGAGAAAGCTGTATGAATGTTGGCAGTCACTACCAGCCTGGCCTTAGTCTGAATTCAGATGCAAAGAAGTGGTGGTGGGTTCAAAAGTTTAGTTTTCACAAATACATTATTTTTTTCTAGACAAGAATATTACTTGTTGTTACAGCCTCGTCTCACTATCATCCACTAAGTGTTTTTTGTTCAGAAAGTGGTAGGTTCTCTTCATACATTTTGATTTCAGAACAAATAGTTTGATTTTGAGTTGCTAAAATCTTATCTGGAAAACAGAAGAAGTGAACAGTAGTTTCTGAAAGCAAGGAGGACAGATATTCAGATATTACAGATATTTCTTGTGGTTTTTTGGTTTGTTTATTTATTTTTTTTTTTGCTTGTATTCTTTTAATAAGATAAAAGTATGTTTGCTTCATGAAAAAGAGCTTCCGGGAAAGCTTGTCTTTTTTCCATATGTGACTTTTCTTCACTAATCTGAGATGATGATCAAAAGCAGCACTGTCCTTGTTCTGTCTGCACCTGCCCCCACAGCGCTGCCTTGGGCCCCACCAGGACGGAGGTGCCCAACGCCAGGGGCTGGGCAGTGGGGCTGGGCAGGGGCTGCCCCAGTGCCCTCCTGGCTGCCTTCTCCTGGCTGGGGTGGTGGGATGGGGACTGGCTACCAGGCTCTGCTGCTCTGCAACACCAGCTGACACAGAGCCCCAGGCCCCTCCTGCCAAATAATCAGGAATGAAACTGCAGATCATTTTACACGTGTTCAGCCTGTGCATGAACTTACTATAGTAATGTTATAAAAATTAAATAAACACTGAACAGGAACAAGAAAATGAGAGGTCCTTAATTATTTTCAATTAATTTTAATTGCTGAAATTTTAAGCAGCAATTTAGATACCTGAGTTCTTCCCTTTCCTGTCTCTGGATGACATTGTGACTTCTGCTAGTTTTTTATTGCTTTGAGTTCCCTCAGTGCTGTTTAAAAAAGAAGAGCTTTAACAGGTGAAAAGTTTAAAATCCATTTTAGTCAAGTGACTACATGGAGACAGGATAGCATTTGAAAGCTTAGCAGTTTATTTCAAGGAGGGAAAAGAGATAAAAGGAGGCAGCTCATCAGCAGTAGACTGAAACCCACCTCGCCAGTTTTCTGCATTTGTGTTATATATAGCCACTGTTGCCACGCACACATCGTGCACTATATAAAAACCACCTTAGGAACCATTTGGACTAATAAAAAGAAAGAGGTTTTTCTGACATAGAAATGGGGTTGGTTGTTTTTTCTTCACTTTGGCTGGTGCTGCTGTTGTTAAAATAGGACAAACATTTTAAGGTAAATCTTATTAAACTGTATGGAAGAAGACCAGAAGCCCAAACTGACAATAAAAGGCATGTGGAGTTTTAGATACCATAATCCATTTATAAGTACAGTCATTTTTCAGATGAATATTTCTTAAGATGCCACTTGCAAACACTTGCAAAACTCCCTGCAGTTGTCAGCTAGATTTGTCCCACGTACTTTCCTATCCTTCACTGTGTAAATGCTGACACCTTGCTCTTTTCTTAAATCCACAAGCCATTAATTACTGACAACTTGCCTTCTGCCTCTGAGGTACCTTAGTGACTATAAGATCTATTCCAAGTTCAAAGTTAACCATCTTATGCTATGTCAGGGGTTTGCTGCTGCTGCAGTTGTTTGCAGATAAATAATTGAAGTGTTCCACCTATCTCATCTGAATCAATATCTCTGTCTTATTCTACCTGTGCAGCTCCACACCACTGACAGACTTCTTGGTGCCAGTGTTTCCAGCATTATAGCCTGCATAATCATTTTTTAATGCACATTAGCCATTATGATCGAAAACTTTGATAATCTGCTTGTTTCCTGTCAAGACATACTGCCAAAAAAAATCCCTCTGCAGCCCTCATGGTCAAAAATCACTAAATGATCAGTGATGTGTTCAGTGAAAATGGGAATAAGTCAGATTGATTTTCCTGAAAGGCAGAATTTTTATGTATTGTAAATAAATAATTAAAAATTCCTATAACTTAACGCTGCATTTTAACAATAAAAATATGCTTCCACAAAATGTCCATATTTATAGAAAATGGTTACATATTGTACTTAGATAAAGGTGCAGCTGGATCTTTCTGAGGCACCAGTTTTCTATAAATATAAAAATTTGGTAATTATCACTGTTGTGCAGCAGTAATTAGCACAGCTGGGGAATGTTGCTGCAGTTATTTCTTTGGCTACAAAGTTAAATTTCAGACTTGCAGGTTTTTTCTAGTTTTCATCTGCCTTTTTATTCTACATGGAATAAAACAGCTTCAGCGTATCAGACAAACCTGTGCCTGATTCATACATCTGGCTGTCAATGGCATATTCCAAAGCAGTGAAAATGGAGTTGGTATGACTGCTTCTGTGCCTGTGGATCAAGCCACAGACATCATTCAGAACTGAATCACTGATATGTCTAGACAAAAGATGAAACTGAAAACAACATCACTTGACTCCCTCTCTGTCCTCCTCTGTTGTAAATTTCCTAGTTGTTACAACAAAAAACTGGAAGTATCTCTTAACCCTTTCATGCTTTTTTCCTGCCTTTGTCTCTTTCCTTTTCTCCTTCCTTATTTTTTATTGAGTAATCAAAGACTGGCAGTGTTTAAACTAATGGGCAGTATGGAAGAATGCTAACTATGTGATGATAGACAGCTAAGCTGAAATAATATTCAGAAGGCTCTAATTACTTTGAAATTTTCTAGACACATAGGCACCTGGTGGCTAACATTCTAAATTGTCACCTGCTAATTAAATGTGAGACATTCACGTACAGACTTCATTTACAGCTTGTAGAGCTTGAACTATCTGACTTGGTAGACATTTCAGTTGTTTGGATTTTTTTTTTTTTTGCTTTTTAAAGAAAATAGACATTTAATTGAGGTATTTCTTTTTTACTTTGTATTCCTGGAACAAATATGGAGCTGTTTTGTCAGCTCCTTCCAACATAAGAGAGTCAGCTCTTTTTTGGAGTGCATCTTCCATGACCTGCTATGATTATTCTTAATATAGAATTTGCATTACCTATGCATCCCCTTTTGGGAACAGAATGTCCCCAAAAGCTTATTGGAAGAGTGTCCTTTGTTGCCCCTTTGCACTGGCCTTCCATGCCAGTTGACATTGCAGAGGACAATTGCATTTCATACTGTGAAAGGTATTGTAAGTGTATTTTATTCCTTATCACTTTCTGGTTTTATAACCAAGTAAATAATAATTCTTGAATCTGTGCCTTTGATACAGTTTTAATTTTTTGCAAATTATATTGATAGAGAAATCATGTAACAACCAAGTCAAACTAAACACTGAACCTTCACTGAATTCCACAGGATTTTCATGGGCTCAAGGTCTATGAAATACAGAAAGCCAGAGCAAATTGTATACTCTCAACAGAAGGCATTTGTTTAATTTCAGAAATTAAAGTTTTTGAAACTTCTTCATAGTCTAGCTGTACTTCAGCTTCTGGCAATCTTTCTTCTAAACCTCTATGGCTGTAAAATATTATCTGTAAAACAAATTTTAGGGACCTCATCCTGATTAGTTATTTGGGTTTCTTGAGGGGGTTTGTTTATTTAGTCTTGTTTTGTTTTCAGCTCATGCAGAAGGAAAATATGGGATGAAATAGAAAATAGAAACAAAACAAAAATCGAGAAGATAGGAAGTAATGTCATCACTTAATAGAAAAATTGTAGCAAAACAGTGCAGGCCCTGTAGGCGAGAAAAATGATTTTATTAAAAATTAAATAAATAAATAAATAAATAAACTCAAGTACATTAACTCACATTGACACCGTGCTCTCATACTCACAGGCATCAAGACTTTTGTAGTTTAGCAGCCCCTTTAGTGTGCAATGACCAAGGTTCTTGCACAATAGTAGTTGGCCCCAGGATGATGCAGATTCCAAAGAACATCAACTCATCATTTCCTCAGTTTTTCTTAGGTGAGTGATCTACTTGCCCCTTTTTCATGTGTCCATTGGACTCTTCAGAGATTAATCTCTCCATCTTGTTCAACCTCTACAGTCCTTCAGAATTTTCTGTTGTTTGTCTATTGAACCAGATGTTTTGAAAATCAATGCTACATGCCATCAACATGCGCTATTCTTATATGCTTAGTGTTCTGCTTTTTCTTCCACTTCTTCTATAGCAGAAAAATCCTATTAATTCTCCATTCACACCAATCTTAATGATTTTATTGCAGTTCCACAGAAATGAAAGTTGCAGAACCAATTTCCTCTCAACTAATCACATCAACTAATAAAGTCATCTCTCAAAATGCAATAGCCTGACTTCTGCAGAGTTTGTAAGCAAACTGTGCCAATAAGTACGCATTACAGCCTGGTCAGATGTGGCAGCTGAGGAATAAGCATGAACTCATAATGGTCCCCGGTTCCCTGATGCGTAAACTGATCATTACCAAAGAATATGAAGTCTCTGAAGTGAAGTATGCCTATACAGAAATGGGTAGTTTGTTTTGAGGAAAAGAAAGCATAGTAGGATAAAAGGCAGGAAGAGCATATATGCCTGGAGATGTGAAAGCACTTTCTGTTCTCGACTTTCATCTGAGTGGTACAGACTAGGACATAACATTTGCCTTGTGTCCTGGAAATACAATTTCCATCTCAAGCCTAGGAAAGTTTTCAGAGAACCTTTCAGCACATCCTCTACTTGCTAGGTTTCTTCTAAACTAATTTTACACTTTTGATTACAGGGCCTTCATTCTGAACTATAGCCATTCTTAACATTTTTGTGGATCTTTATCTCATCTATGTCTTAACACATTTCTCCAGATTTTCAAGGTTTCCTTGAATGACATCCTCTTCTTATCTAAAATGTTGATGTAGTATTAGAAATTATTCACATAAATATGTTGTCATTTTTCAAAATTACGGCAGAACCTGGATATTTTATATTTGTTGCAGTTCCATCCAAACTGCAGTTATTGACAGATATGAGTAAGACTGTCTGAGGGGGAAGGAGGACATAGATGATGGATGATTCCTCTCCATTCTAGTGCTGAAAAGCAGCCAGGTACATACTTCTTAGCTGTAGACCTCTACTTTCAGTCTGTGAATAAAAAATAAGTATGAATGAGAAACACAGAGCTGATCACATCTTGTAAAAGATTTTGTGGGAATATATGCAATAACAAGCACGAAAACCCTGCTGAAATTGTAAACTTCCAGTCCTTCACCATAAACCTCCCTTTGAGTATGTGACAAATTGATTAAGGTGTAGCAAGATGTACTCAAAGACTATAAAAGATTAACAGATCTTTTAATTAGATGTTGTACAATCATTCAGTGCATTGTTAGATATTTTAGTCCCCTAGCACTCTGAACAAAGGACTAACAGGTACATTATAACACCCCAAAATAATTCAGAAGGAGATCAGTTTTCTAAATATGTTGTATAGGTTTTAACCAGGACTTCTGCAGAGATGAGTAAGTTGCATTTTATACATGTATGCCACAAAAATGTCATTTAAATGGATTTGAATGCATTGGTAATCCATTGGAAAATTTTATACAGTTTGAATATTTTAACACCTGTCTGAATTCACAATTAAAAAACGCTTAATGCTATTGCAAACACTGGGAAAAAAAGTGAGTACTGATGAAAATGCATATATTACTTCTTATTCTGCATTTTCTCACTTAAATATTGATCATAAGGAAACAGTACTCTTCCCTGTCTTTCTTGGTTTGATTCCACACTGCCTTAGGTAATCACTATCTTGTGTGCAAAGAAGTGTGGGTATGATCAGAATAGTAGCATTTTACGTGCAAACAGAAAAGCTATAAGAAATTACAGAGGCTTCAGGCAGTAAAAAAATTAGATTCCCTGCCCAGGTTGGATTGTACACTGCTGGCTAGCATCCAACTTTGCAAAGGTAAAAGATGCACAGAAGATTTACAGACAGCCATTCTGTCAGGCAGTGGAATTTTAAACCCATACTTCCTCATGCTCCTCCTGGTTTCTTACCAACTTATTTTTGTTCTTGTTTTTACTAACAAACAGAACCACAGATCACCCTACAGGGAGCATATATAGAGTTTGTCAGAAGACTGAACTTATTTTCCTGGCAAACTTTTGCTAGTAATAATTAAAAAAGCCTATGTCAAGAAAAAAAAAATCACCTAAAATAACTAACTGCTGGTACTAGGAAAGTTACAGTTCTGAATGTCTTTCTGCACTGACTCATCCCTTAAAAGTTACACCTGCTTTGGGGAATTACTGTTCAGAAAGGCACATTGTGTTACCTCGGAAACAGCTGCGACTGCATGTGTATATTTAGATAGAAGGTATTTCACTTCCTTCACATTTCTGTCTGATATGCCATTTACTTTGTATTTAAGCTGGTAATGCAGTCAGTCCTTTGCTATCACATCTGCTTTCTGTTAGTCTTGAATCTACCCAGCTGTAAAAGATGGTCTTGTAAGTATGTACCTCTGCTGAAACTGCCACATTCTTGTTATTTACAAGATTTCTACAGAAGAAAGGGTAAAAGAATATTATTAACATATTTAGGATCAGAAAGATAAATTCTATGCACCATCTTTAGAGGATTCACTATTTCATTAAGACAGGTCATCTAATAAAATCACACAAGGTGACTTCATTTCCTTTCCTTTCACTTCACAATTGAGAACAAGGGTACTTGTCTGTAAGACAGATGCTTGGCAGGAATGAAGTATAGCTAGGTACAAAGGAGACTGGAATTATGGAATCTTTTTCTTTGTTACTGGAATTGAATTGTTGTGTGGACTTGGGTAAGTCATTTAAATTGGCTGTGCCCTGATTCTTAACTTCCCATGTCAACAGAGTTCTAATAGCTGGCTAAACGCTACTACGCTTCAAAAATACTTTGAATTCTTCACACACAGCACATAACACACATCTGAAATATTTTCACTATCATTATTATTTTTTTTCTACAATGACCTTTCCCTAATTAGGGGAAACAGATGCATGACTGTTTAAATGCAGAATGATTCTGCTGTGATTAAATCTAATATTTGAAGTATTTCTTTCTGTATATGAATGATATTTACTTTAAAGATATGTATTTCATAAAGCTGATATGTAAAAATTAGTGCTTTAAAAAAGAAAAAGAACTAAGAAAATACATCCAGCATTTCCTGCTATTGTCTTGTCACAATAGAGCAGAAAAAGTAGGGAAGAAAAATATTAAAAAAAAATTAATATCATCATACAAGTCTGTTTCCAAACTGGTCTGCATTTATTTTTGCATATAAATATAGTAAAACTGTTGATTGAAATTATGTTTATTCCTTCAGTATTAAACATATTATTTTCTCCTTCATTTCCTTTTTTTTTTTTTTACCTAACAAAACCTCTTTTTCTTTTTTCCTCATTTCTCTTTTAGAGTCCTGTAAAGAGAAATACTGCACATATCTTCTGGCTTTCTTGCTCTTTTCTGTTCAGTGATATATATATAGAGCAGCAGCAGTCACGATAACATAGTGATGAAGACGCCTGCGTGCAAATATCATGAGGCTATTCCTGCCAGCCTGAGCTGTCTTTTCCCAATTAACTACTGGGAAAGTGATCTTGAGTGACATACAGTAGAGGAATGATAAGAGGTGGTTTCAGATATTCAGCCAGAAATGAGAGAAACTGGAAATGGCAAGATAAGTTTCAGTAAATAAAAAAAAAAAAAAAAAATAAAAAAAGGAAGAAAATTCAGAGCAGCTGAACTAAAACCAGTGATTTTAGAGGTATGTACATTTGCAGTGTTGAAGACGCTCTAACTTCTAGAATTTTTTTCCTTGCAATGTCAAATTTATAAATTTCAGAATGTTTCTTTGAGACCACAGCAAACAAGGGATACACAAAATGGGGTATTACTTCTGTAATCATAGGGGGGAAAGTCAATATCATAGCTTAAATGCATAAATAAATGCATAAATAAGTAAGGAAAGAGCTTACTGGGGAAAAGAAGTTCTGTAGCAACAGAGGCCAACGTTCACCAGTTGTAGATTGAATGGCATCTTCTTGGACAGACACTGGGAAACCTAAACTCAAAAGTCATAATAGTATGTTCTTTCAACCAGCTGGAGATTTCAGTATTTCACCATCATATCAAAAGCTACAAAAATGCACAGAAATAAAGCTGAGAATATCAAGGGCATTGACACTGTCCTAGATTCCAGGAAGCATATGAACATTTGTCAGACCAAACTATCTAGGTAAGGAGACTGAAAACAAATTAAAACAAATTTCCAATGTTTTCTGACAGTCAGCCTTTGATTACTTCCTGACTATTACTTTAATGATATATGATGATCACTTCAGTATGAAGTATGAAATACCATGTAAACAGTTGAAAAATTATCAGCATTGCTAGAGCTACTTTTGAACCTATAATGTAGTCTGTGAACAGTCTCCAAATGATTTTTGGGAAAAAGAATGAAAGATGGAACACCAAAACAAAAGAAAACTTATTTGTCTAGGACGCAGTCCTGGTGACTTGTAAATTGTGTGTAGTGCCAAAGAGCAAGGTTGGCATTTTTGATCAATGAAACCCTTATGTTTATTTCAACAACCTTTGAAAATTTATATGAGTCAAATACATATAATTTTTCATCATGAGAATTAGGATTTTTGTTTTACATAATCCTTCTTTCTGTAATCTTTTCAACTTCAGTGTTAGAGCCAAAATCATTAGAAATGCTATCCCAGGCCAGTACTTATAAACACCTTTCTGATAGTGATGACATTATTTATGATCATCTCATATCCCTCTGGTCATGCATAGGCATTTTCTTCTAAGGCAGATCATTCTTGTCCTTCTTAAATTTTCACATTAATAAAGAAGGTAATCTTCACTCCACATGTGTTTTACTATCTCTTCTAACATGAATTCGTAGGGATTTTTCCATTTTTACAGTTAATTTTACTATCATTTTCTGTATGAAATTCAGGTAAATTTTACCCTTATCAGCTGAGTAATATTGTATACAATATTTTAATTAAGATCGTGAAAATATGTTCCAAAATGGTAGTAATATATTCTTATCTGTAATTGGAATTCCTTGTTTGATACACTCTAGGATGTTATTATTATTTTCACAACCATGTCACAGTCATCCTGTTACTCACCAATGTATTCAGGTTCTCCTCTCCTTTCTTGCATACAATGAATGTAGTTTACATTTATAGGCTCAAAATCTCATTTATCTTAAAGTATTTATCTTTAGAATTTGTATTATTTAATTTAATTTAATTTCCATTGCTTTAGCTCTCATCTTCATCCAACTCTTCCACTTACTGATCAGGTCTGGATAACACTTTCTAACACTTCCACATTTCAGGGTGCCCACTTGCTGCATAAAAGTCTCTAAGGAAAATGTTAAACATATCTACCACAATAGGAATGACTGAGGGAATTCATCACCTATTTTCTTCCCAGTCTGATCTGTTCAACTCAACTTTTGCCACATTCCTGTTGCCTGTATATTCATAATTTCTAATGAATATAAGTCCACTCCTCTCTAGGGTGCAGTATGAAGTACTTTTTAACTCCAGGCAGATTGGAATGACTTGACTATGATGATCTAATAGGTCAGCTGTCAGAAAATATGCATATATGTGTATTTCCAAAAAACTATATAAGGAGTGAACCTACTGTGATAGATAAAAATTCTACAGCTTACTCAAGGGTCCACAGAGTACAACGGATTTGGCAATTTTTTTTCTCCAAAATATGTTCTAGGCCGTTATACAACACTGAGGCCTGTCACATGCATATATCTGACATACCTACAGCGCTGTGTCTTATCCTCTTCATTCAGATAGAGCACTTACATCATTCATTCATAGTACTGGACTTTCAATTTCAAATGAGGATCCTTTAAAGGACTAGATTCTTCAAGACAGACACTAAGGGACTATTCTGATTGTTTTTAGAATTTGAAACCTAAGTTTTTATCCCTTTTCAGACATCCTTAGTTATGCCACATAATTGGTTTTTTGTCGTCATTTCTTTGGTGTGGATTTTTAAAATTATAATTGGTTACTATTTTTTTTTTCTCTATAGCTGTTACATTAATAAAAGAAAGTCTGAGGCAAAATTATTCCTTCGGCAATTGTAATAGATTAACATTGATTTTTTTTTTCTCCTTTCTGAGCATGTATTAGTATCACTTTTCTTCTGTTTCCTTTTCCTGCTGACCTTTTCTATTTTTATCTTTGTCACTGACAGAAGTAATTTTCTCTAAAAGACTCAGCTTAACTTTGACTATTTTCACTTTGCTTCTGTCCTTCCTCGCAATTTTGTCATAGGAAAATTTGTTGGAGAGTCTTCTTCCATACTTTGTCATTATTTTCCTAATAATTGTTTGGACATACGTTATGTTGTTTTGTGTTGGTTTTCATTCAGTAAGGTTTGCACTTCTTCCATATGAATGCAAACCTTACTGAATGAAAGATTTTCGAATTCCTACTTTGAATGAAAGATCATGTTCAAATTTGCCCTTTTTACAGAAAATAGTTCTTTGCTCATTCTATGCCTATACTTGTGTTCATCATTCAAGCCAATCAACATCATCAATTAGAAATAAAAAAGCCAGAGGCTCATTTTCGTCTTACGTTTCAATATATCAGATAACTTTCTGTAGCTAACACTATTATAAATATGCTTTCTGATCTAAAATAATTTATTTCTTGCCTTCATTACAGCACTTGGTAGCGATAGTTGCCCTCTCCATTGTGCAAGAATATTTTTTCCCTAAAGTTATTATGATATCTATTTTTAAATATATGCCTAGAAAATTATAGTGTTTCAGGTTTTTTTACTTGTTACTTCCAGAATTCTACTGAGCTTATTATATTTTGAGGTTCTGCAATTTCTTGTAGGTGAAAGGAAAAAAAAAGTGAGGAAAAAAGAAGACTCTGGAACTTTATCAAAACCTGAATTTAAAATCTGTTTAAATACATATCTCATTTAATGATTGCTTTTGACATGATTTGAACATAACTGATGTTTTGGAAGTTGTGCATGGTAGGATATTAAATATCAGAAAGGTTTTATGACTGACCTTAACTTGAATAATCTTTGCTTAGTCAACAATCTTCTTTTGCTTCCAATGCTATAAGAAAAATGCTGAATTAAGAGTTCATTAACATCTAAAGCTTTCTTGTTCTTGCTCTGTGATGGCTAATACAGCTGGTGTGACTAAAGAAAAGGCCTGAAGGAAACATTTGGTAATCAGATGGACAGAGAGAGGATATTTTACTCTGCAGTGGTTTAGTTATTTTTTTCTTTATTGAGGTTGCTGAATAAGTTGTTAAATTAATGGTCAGCAGTTATATGAAAACTTACACCGTATGACCTAGTTTCAAAGCAAAATTCATTTGACATAGGCCCCCTGATTTTCACCTGAGTAATGTAATGTCTTTCAAATATCACTGACCAGCAACTCCTTCATACTCAAAACTCAGATCATATAGGTATGAGATTTTTCTTCCTAATTCACTCTTAACTTCCCGAAGCACAAAGTCCATTGTCTCACTCCATCCTTATGCTATACAGTGTCACAGCTTCTAGAAAAGCTTTGCTTTCAGAATTCATAGAATATGAACATATAATATTCAAATACATGTCTATTCATAGAATACACATGCAGAGGAAGAAAAAATAAGGCAGTGTATTGGTTTTATGTCTTTTGCCTGCCTTTTATAAAAAGAGGAAAAATCTTGGCCGCATGTAAATAGTGGTAGAGAAATATGCTGAAGGTGGATCTAGAACGCAGCACTACCAGAAGCACTGATTACAAAACCCATTCCTGAAATCTAATCCTGCAACTCAAATATTGAGAGTGCCGAGTATATCTGATCCTTTTAGAGACTGAGAGGTTGTATGGCAAAAAAGATTCATTAAAGGAGAAATGAAGTGAAGGGGAATAAGGAGAGGAGAAATAACAGGAAAAATTGAAGGAGTATGGTTTTAACAGAAGTCTTTAAAATCATGCGAAAAGTAACTTCTTTTCAAGCTCCCAACATGGCTATCTCCATAAAACCAGTGTTCTATCACTGCTAATTGACCTTTAAATTGTATGCTAATATTATATTTTATGTATGTTTTAGAAATAGGAGATGGTTAAATTTATTTTCTTGCAGACTATAAATTATATATTTATTCTTCCATGTTCAGTTACATTTTCTGAAGTGCTCTAAGTTTAATAATTCATATTTAACAGCTCTCTGATGAATACACTCAGTTGTAAACAAGATGTGCTGTTTTCAGGCTGGTTAAAGTTGCATCCTTTCAACCTAACATGTTGTCTTACACAAACTCAGTCTTCTGCCTGATAGGTGTAAATAACACTTCTGCATGTCCTTAGACAATAAGTATAAAACCTTTTCAGTCTGTCTTGTCATGCAAAAGTCAGTAGGATCTCACTTACAGAACAAGAATTTAAAAAATAAAAATGGTAAGTTGTTTCAGGAGCTATTACAGTTTTATCCTTAGCCCACATAGTTTGCTAATCTTCTAAACACAAGATACTCTAATTTATGCTTCTGTTCCTATCGTCAAAAATTAGATTTCGTAAAAAACTAAATAATAAAAACAAGAGCCTTATTGATGTATGGTTCTTCATTCAACACATGGAGTGCATTAGTTTAACAGGGTATGGATGCCAGGTTCCCACCAAAGCTGCTCTATCACTCACCTCCAAAACTGGAGAGAGGAGAGAAAATATATGAAAAGGTTCATGAGTTCAGGACTGGGATTCACTCACTGGTTACAGCCATGGCCAAAGCAGAATCAGCTTGGGGATATTAATGGAATTTGTTGCCAACAAAATCAGAGCAGGATAATGAAAGTAAAACAAATCCTAAAACCACCTTTCCTCCACCTCTACCTCCTTCCCAGCTTTACTTCCTCCCACCCAGTGGTGCAGGGAAACAGGTAGTGGAAGTTTATGGTCAGTTCATCACACATTCTTTCTGCTGCTGCTTGGGGAGAGGAATCTTTCTCCATAAACTTCTCCAGTGTAAATCCTTCTCACAGGCTACAGTTCTTCATGAACTGATCAGGAGTGGGTCCCTTTCCACAGGGCGCAGTCCTTCAGGTACACTGTGCTCCAGCACGGATTCCTCACAGGTCACAAGTCATACCAGGAAATCTCCTATTGTATGGACTGCAGGGAGACAGCTGCTTCACTATGGTCTTCTCCACAGGCTGCAGGGAAATCTCAGCTTCAGCATCTGGAGCACCTCTTCTCCCTCCTCCAATGATCTTTGGTGCCTACATAGTCGTTCCTCTCACATATTTTCACCCCGCTCTCCTCTGGCCACAATTACATCTGTATAATAACTATTTTTTTTCCCTCTAAATACATCATTACAAGAGGATATATCACCATTTCTGATTGGCTTGACTTTAGCCAGTGGCACATCCATCTTGGAGCCAGCTGGCACTGGCTCTGATGGACTTGGAGGGAGCTTCTCTCAGCTTCTCACAGAAGCAACCCCTGTAGGCCCCCGCTACTAAAACCTGGCCAAGCAAGCCCAATACACAGAGAAAGAAGGAATAGATAACTAGAATTTTTAAAATACTTCCTTTTTAAATGCCAAAGATTACCAAGAAAAATTAAAGAGACTTTCTAAATAATTTAGCTTACAGATTTTTAATGTGAATTGTGCTGATAAAGGTTCATGCAATGCTTTGGTTATTGTAGATAAAAGACTGATAAAATCACTTTCAATACAATAAGAAAGTATCACAAGATGAAGCTTATATATGATCCTTATTTTCTCCTAAAAATAGATTTCCTAAGATAGAGACTTTTGTCACATTTCACTATCGAAAGGGTGTTGTCCTCAGATGTCTGGTCTCTGGTGAATTTGGAAGATGAGGGTTCAGTTCTGATCATGGCCCTTAGCTACCCCACTGTCATTGGTCACGTACCTAAATGCCTCTAACATTCTGAGGCTGAATATGGTGAAAATTGAGAAACCATATTGTTCTCTGGGCCAGTTCACTGCTGCTCTAGTACCAAATATAATACCGAATAATTGCCACTATATTGCACAAAGTATGAGCTACCAGAAGGTAAATAAAATAACTACTGTAGTTGCAAAAAAAATCCTCTTGAGAACTTTGAACTCATGTCTTATGCTTCTCTGGGTATTGTTTTTTATTTTTTTTCCCTTAAGCGTGTTGAAAGCAAACAGTAGAACACATGTTCTGTGAGATCCCACTTAGTTCAGAAAATGATTTTGCTGTCAGAGTATGGGCATCCTTTTTAGTTCACCCAGAAAAAATAGAAGTAGTCCATATTTATTGGCCTGAATCTTGATGAATTATTTCACACATTATTTTTGGACAGCATGGTCACCTTTAAATCTAATAATATGTTAATTTCTTCTATATCAATTTGTCTATATAATTTCCATTCACCAAAAAATTACACAGTGATAGATCAAAACTTGTTTTTCTAATGAAGTTGATAAGAGCTTACCTGAACTGCCTCCACTTTGGTTTTCTAACAGAGTAGTAATTTTGCTTTTCTAACCTGATGAATCCTTAGGCACATGGCAGATTAATCTTAGAGATATCATTTGGTGAGGTAGTCTGTTCAAGGCCATTAGCTTTTCTCACATAATTCTTTGCCAATAAAACTAACTAGTGAAGGAGCCTTTAATTTCTTTAATTTCTGATTTCCAAAGAGAGGACAGATTTTCAAATTTGCAGAGGCATTGGGTTTTCTTATGATTAAATGTCAAACAAGATTGATTAAGTATACCTCCTCCGATGGAGCTTCCATGTCAATAAAGTTTTTATGTTTTAGTCTCATATTAGTTAAACCATCAGGTTTTATAGATTGATGTTTTACTTTAGGATTGGATAGTAACAAGCTTCAGCTGTTGAAATAAGTTAGCTGAGGAGAAAATACATTCTCAAAACCTTTCTGGTTACTGGCAAATATGTCTTCTTTCATATTAAAACATCAATCATTTGTCTTTACCACCTCATATACTCAATGGAAGGCTATGTAGCTTCCTTTTACTTAAGTACAAAGCATACTAGTCCTCCAAAATATTTGTATGCCACTTTCATTGCAGATTTGAGAGAATGCTTACTTCAACAACAGAATGACTAAGCAAATTAATTTAATGGCTTTCTTTGAAACTATGAATCATAAAATGTATGAAATTAAAGTATTGGAAACCATTTTTTTTTTCCCCTACAGCATTCCATCCCATTGGTATGACTATCATATTGCATTTGTATGCCGTCATAATGCCAAATAATTTTCAGGACTGCTTGTTGTTTTGTGGAGCTTCCTTGCCATCCTATATACACCATTGAAATTACATTTTTGCTGTCATTGGCTAGGGAATAGTTTACTCCAGATTTTTGTCAGAAATTAAATAAACTAACAAAAACCAAACACTTACATGAATGTTACCATATTATATTTATTCTCCAAAATATTGAAAGTGCTCTGTTCCTCTTCAGGTCTTTTTGTCAAAGGTGACAAAGATGGATCAACCAATGCCACAGATCAGATCACTGACAGATCTGGGCAGATACCTTGATATTCTGATTCCAAGATGAGCAGTGTCTTTTTTTTTGAAAGCATCATTGTTAGTAGTAGGAGTAGTAGGAGTAACATCAGTATTGCTGTTCTGCTATTATGGTTTAATCAACATCTGTGATCAGTGGTATGAACCACCATACACAGGGAATTTGCAAAGTTACAACTCTCCTCTAGGAAACACCAACTAGAGAAAGAGATGAGCAGTGGAAGGATGAAGAATGAGCCAGCAAGACATTGTCATTCACTGTAAGGAAAAGGCTGAGGCAAAGATTAAAGAAAACCATGAAGTTATAACAGTACAGAAAGAATAGGGGGGATGCAGTTGCTGTTCCTTCGATGGAATGTGGTCAACATGCCCAATTTCTCACTCACAATATCTGCAAAAGGAGGGATGAAACTAACAGTGGAGCAGAGCAGAGAAACGGCGACCAAGCTCGCTTGAAATCCTTGCAGAGGGAACTCAGTGATACTTTTTAGCTGATAAGCCACGTATTAGCTGCCTACCAAGGGAGATGAGATGTCTTGCTGCTGAACCAGAAACCAGGGTGAAATCACTCTCATCATATATAATACTGACACCTCTCTCCATCCCAAGGTTACCTCAGATGTAATACTGATCCTCACCTCCATACCAAAGCTACCTGTCTCCAGGGTATGAGCACCTCTCTCTGAACATGATATATGCCTAGAGTCACTCAAGCTCTACCTAGACACAAAGAAATACTGTAAGAGTAAGTTAATAACTGAGAGCTGTTGGGGAAGACTCCATGATAACTGCCAGGAACAGCTGACAAGCTGAACATGTCTTCTCCCCCATGGGTTGTCTATGGGGTAAGAATCATATTCTATGCACACTGAATAAATATCTCTAGTGAAATTTTTTGGGGATTAGATCTTATCTATATATTGCCTTGAATAAATTTTTGCAGTCAAATACTATCACTAGCAACCTTTGGACCGTAAGCTGTCACAATTTTCTATTGTACTAATAATATTATTCTGTAAATTGTTGATGTGAGTCCTTCAAGGGTGCTGGCAGTCACCAGCAATAGGTAACACTCTGGACTGTGGGAACCTGGGAGGAGGTGTCTCATGCTGTTGGTGTGTGTCCTTGAACATGTTAGTTGAACTGCCCTCCGTTCCAGTGGACTGCTCAGTGGAGAGTTGTCGCCCTGATTTTTTCAGCCTTCTCTTCTGTTTCACAGTTTCATGTTTTGAGTTCTTTCTCACGCTCTGGTCTGTAAACACTGGCAATTGTTTATCATAACTTCAAGGTAGTTTACATTCCTGTTCTTAGAGATATGGAGAGCTGATGGACAGTTGTCCTGACCAATGGGATGGGGACAGGTGTCAACCTTCTCCCCCAGTCCCTGGCCTTTGTAGAGATACTATATATTAGAGTCAGACTTTCAAATAAAGGAGAGTGTTAGTGCATGCCTTCTGATCAAAGTGTGTGTGTTTGTGTGTGTGTGACAGATTGCGTCAGAGAGTCCCCACATTGGGATACTGACAAACTGGTTGGGCACAAGGATCTTGGCATTCCTTAGCTCCTGACACACAAATCAAGCACAAGAGGCTTGAGGAAACCTTCCCTTTCCTGTGACACTCAGCATGGCCTCCCCATACCATCAGTCTTATCCCTGTCGGAGGTGAGGCCAGACTTCCAGACTACCAGTCAGCCACAGCTTAGGTCTGTATTTGCTTTACCTCTTCATGAATGCAAAATTGACTAGAAGGCAACATAAATCTCCACTTTCTGAAGTGGTGTTTTTTGTAGTACACAAAGCCCAAACTAAGGTAAGAGAACTCTTAGTACAGATGATGCTAATTGACCAAATTAGACTGATTAGAATGAATGCCATTGACAGGTGCCTCCTGGGTTTCTATCTTGCTTTCAGTTGTAGTCAATTGGATTTTCATCCATATTCACTACAGGTGTTAAATTCGAAGAGTTTGGACTTTCTGACTTCTCTGCATATATCTACCTGTTCCCAGAAAGACAAGAAGTATGGATCGTTGGTTGCCTCTGTTTATTTCCAAGTAACAGTGGCTTCTGAATATTTAAATAACTCCACATTTTATAGTAGCTGTTTGAATTAAAAGCCCTTCATGGGGGCACTTTGTACATGAGCCAGTTTGGTCTACTTTAATCTCTGAGTCCCAATAAAGTACATTGACCTGCACTACGCTACAGTAAAAAAATACATCATACATACTCTATTAACTTATTTTTCATGATCAGCTGTTACTATCATTTTTTCATATTATTTTATTTTGTTATCACATACTAACTTCCACTGAAAGATAAATCAAGTCACAAACTACTAGAAAAGGAAGGGGAAAAACAAGAACAAATATCTAGACAGAATCAATATCTGCATCAACTGGTTGTATGTCCAATGAGAGCTTTATTCATGTGTTCCTCACACCTAGAATAGGAAAACTTAATGTCTTGACCAACTGAAAATTTCTTATTAAGCTTATCACTTCTATGTTTAATCTCAACTCCTAATAACTCTTTATATTTGAATAAGACGAGGCCAGGCCAGGCCAAGCACTGCAGACTGTTGGAAAATATTGTTCCACAGGATGGAAATATTATTACCTGATAGGAAATTGTATTCCAGTAGCAACTGGTAAAACATTATTTTTCACGTCATTAGATCACCTATGAAACACTAAAAACACCAGGAAAAGCTTGATATATTTAACCTCTCCGACATTTTTTTTTTGCTACAGCTGTTTTCTATGATGTAACAAAATCCAAAGCACCAGAAAGACAAAATATTTCAAAACAAGAAGATTATGGTTAATTTGGATTGTACCTGCAGTCATTGAAGTTAGTAAAGTTATAGATGGTCCCACAGTCTGAGGAAAGTATATAATATAATATTTTGATAGCCTGAAAGTTCTGTATGTTATTTATTTTAATGAGAAACTGTTGTTTGTGTTTTGCTTTGGTTTGATTTTTTTCTCCAGGCACTATTTTACCATTGGTACTTCATCAAATGTAAACCTAACAGTCTCTGTATTTAACATGTTCACAGAAATGATCTTTATGAGCAAGGGTACTATTCAGTACAGCCAGGTTATGTGTACTCTGCTGACAGTAAGTAAGTAGCTTCCTATTAAGCTACTTGCATTGCCATTCTAAGAGATTGTGTCTTCCAAAAGGGAAAGTCAGTAGAAGAGATTGTGTAAAAAGAAAAGGTATCCAACTCAAAGCAAAAATCCCCCATCCTGATGATTTAAATGATCATCTCTCTGTCTCCCCTAACAATATATAAATCTTGACATGTCTTGGAAAACCATAGGGAGATGGGCCAAGTACTTCAACACGATCAAGATTTTGCCTAGCATTTTGTAGGTGAATCAGTAAACACTTCTTTCTCCATAAAATTTCATCAGTCTGATGACAATAATAATGGATCATAATCTGATTATTAAGGAAATAGAAGGACATTAAAATTCAGACTGAATATTTTTGTCAGACTCAAATGGTCTAATGTGGCTTAAATATCTGGCTTGATATCACACTATCTTAGTTTATTAGTAGTTAGTCTCAAAGAAATGAAAAGCTATCAGTGTATGAGGAATACTAAGGCAGAGCAGTAATTAAAATGCTGCATTAAATGTCAGTGCACAGAGGAGCATTTTGTACTTGGGCTGTTTTACTTTGCAATTTTTCTTCCTTTTTCTGTGCACCAGGACCCTGATATAAATAATTATGATGAAATTGAGTTACAGGTAACAAACCTTGACAATTCTAAAATATGATTTCATGAAATCTGTAAAAAATTGCTGATAGTAGTGCCAACATATTTGAAGGTTTTGAGATTACATCCATGTCATAATTTGAATGGTGTTAATTGCAGCTTTAGTATTAATTGCAGCTTTAGTATGTAATTTGTGAGTTTGTGTTTCAAGAAAATGACAGATTAGTTTCACTGTAGTCTGTTGATCATCTGTTTATCTTTTTCTTCACAGCTTCTTGACATCAAATAGAGGCAACATCTCAGGAATTTCTTTTTGCTATTAACAGTACAGAAAAAGGTGGGTTTGGAGTCAAAATAGAAGAAAAGTTAGGATACACATGGCCAGTATAGTTTTGACTGAAGAAAAACAAACCAAAAAAATCCAATTAAAAAGGTCAGATCATTCAAACATAAGAATTTCAGCAAGAATACAAATTTTAACATTAACAAAAACATAAACAAACAAACCTCACCCTCCCCCCAAAACCCTCAAACCACAACAACCTCACAAGTCTTAGGTAGAATGACCTAGGCAGTCAAGACATAATCAGAAAAGAATATGTGACTAGAATGACAAGGTAAATGATCTTTTATGCTTTGTGAGGAAGAGACAAGATCTAATTACCTACTGTGTTCAACTTATACTTTACATGATTTCACTTTGGTAGACAATCAAATTTTTAATTTGACCGAGATACAGGTGAATAGAATAAGAAAGTAAAATCCTTGATCTTTTTCTTAGTAGTGTTTCAGCATTCAGCACAGCAGGTTTATGACCTTAGTTAATCGTCCAAATATTAAACTTCATTTAATCTTACATCATTTCTAGGAATAAGAATTTCAATCTGATACCATATCTTAAAAAAATTCACAGAAATCACAGTCCTTGCAACATTTCTAACAGCTTTTAAACTACTTTGTGTCAAAATATCACACCGATTTTCTTTCATCCTGGGGGTAATATTAAAAGTTTTTCTTGAGTGTAAATTGTATCTGCTAACTCAGTCATTGATGGGTATAAAAAAGTTTTTGAGAGTAGGATTACTTTTTCCAGATATTCTCTGATTAATAAAACATATTTTAAAATAAATGTTTTGGGAGTGGAGTGTTTAAATACACGTATAATTTTGGAAAATATGTGTTCACATATGAGGAGTGTTAGCAACACACCACTGTGGCTTCAAATGATATTTTCTTCTTATTTTCAGAAAACTCTTATGCTAATTTCTTCTTTCATTGTGTTTGATTGGATATATAAGTCATCACATAAAGATTCCATTACAATCTTGTGTCATATAATGATAAGGTAAATCAGTTTTTTTCAACCAATATATTTCTGTAGGCTATTGTATGGTCTAAGGTTTCACAGATTTTATGCACCATAGGGAAAGATTTTTTCTTTCTTTTATGAGAAAAGGTAAACCATAGTAACAAAGCAGAGCCTATGTTATGTAGATTTTTTTTTCATTGCCTTCATGTAGAAAATTGTATACCGAGATTCCCTTAGCTCAAAGAACAAAAGTTAAGGAAGAAATCTATTGAAAAAAAATCAGCAAACAATAAAATACATTTTTAGCTGCATTACAAATGAAGAACAATTCTTTGTGTGGAAGGAATCATTCTGAGGTGAAAATATACCTTGGAATGTATCTGAAAAACTTTGATGTAGATCTGGCAAACTTAAGGATGGCATAGTTAAGAAAGCAATTTGTAGAGCTCTTGGTATCTTGTAGATTTTCCTGTTTCTGTCAAATAAATAAAGTGACATTTCTATGTTTAGCAGTTCACTTTTAGCGTCACAGACCAGTAAAAATATCTCTATCACTAAGACCTCTTCTGTCACTAATGAGGTGAAGACATGATGCCTCAAAGCAGTATGACTCTACATGGATTCTAAAGTAGATAAAAAAATCTATATGTAAAAAAATTAAAATCAGTCACAGACTGCAGCCAAGAATTTAATACTAGATTTGATATAGGAAATTGTGTTCAACTTTCAACTCTTTAAGGATCTTAAAAGCCAATGTAATTGTATGCTTTATTTATATTTATTTCCTTTTTAGAATGACAAACTACGACTTTTCTTTATACCATACAAGAGTATTTGTTCATAAAAATAAGATGCTGTAATTATTTTATTTACATGCTTTCATCCAAAATATCTAAAAGAAAAAAAATGATAGGAAACATTTTTATTAATTATTGCTAGCTTCTGAAGGGTAAACAGGAAAAAAATTTGAGAAAATAACCTTAACTGAAAAGGGACATTGTGATGTATTGTCTCTCTCCCTTTCAAAACAACAAACAAAAGAAAGAGTAAAAAGGAAGTTGTGTTTTTTATTTCCTTACTTCTTAGAGAGTAGAAGAAGTTTCAGTTGGTACCATCAAAGTTTATGAATCCTGCAGTGATTGTACTAAACAGCCATCAAAACAAGAAAGCTTAGGAAGGCCTGTGTAATGTCTTAGTGGGAATATAACCTAGAGCAGGTGCACTAAGCTTATTCTTTTGAATAAGGAATATAAGTCAGAATGTGTCCTGTTGCACTCTGTTGAATTCAGTAGATTTGGTCCCTGGTCAAAACAGAGTAAGAAGTCTTTACCTAAACGTTCAAACAGCTTAATTTTATGTTGGGGTATTTTAGTAGCACTTAAAACTTTTCAAGATTAATGGAAATCTCAATTTAAAATAGGCCTATTCAATTGGCATATGGCAGAAGGAAAGACATGTTATTCCACTGTAAGATGGGAGTGATGGCAAGGTTTGACATATTTTTTATCTAGGATTTGTGGCCTCTCGTTAGATACTGAATCTCTTCAGAAGTTAAATAAATAAATATGACTGGAACTCTTTTTAAAGGGTTGTTCAAATTAATTTGCCCAAATGATTTCATTACCTTTCCAGGAAACAGAAAATATATTTTACATTTTATACTATTTAGTCAGTTGAATATACTTTATGCCATCCAGCTATGCAACATAAATAACACTCAATTAAAGAATTTGAATCAGATTACAAACTGTAAAAACCTATAGTAGTGGTGATTTTTGGTGAGCATTATATAGTACGTATATTACACATACCCTTATGTATACGCTATATTAATATCTGTCATCAAATATAAGGGATTTCCACCTTCCTTTCTTACTGCAACAATACAATCAGTAGGCAAGCGGGTAGAACGTAACAGCAAACTTAATTAAATTAGAACTGTGCAACAGAAAACATATATATGCAAGAGTTTTTTATGGTATCAGAATAAAGCGTATTTTTTCTGTAGAAATCACATCAAACAAAAAAAAAAAAACCAAAACCAAAAAAAACCAACCAAAAAAAAAAAAAACCGAAACCCTCCCTAACAGTTTCCCAATAGTGGAGATATTTGACAGATACAGAAGGTGGAAAACCAAGGAAATTGGGCTGTTTTCTCTAAACCACATTTAAATCTCCTGTGAATGTTATGTGCTAAAATCAGCATTTTTGACATCTTAATCCAAATGCATGAATTATCTTCCCACAAAGAACAAGGGTATTAATGAAAATCTGTTCTCTCAGAACCTTGCTGATTTAATACCGGCTTAAATTCTGCAGCATATCTTGCTCTCATTAAACCGTATACACATAGGTTGGTTTTTTTTTTTCTATTTTTAATATTTTTATTGAAAATCTTACATGTATGACTAAAAGTCATGGATGATATCTTCCAGTTTGGTTACAAAATCTGTCATATATATATATATATGCCTATATATATATATTTCATACAACCAGAAGAAAATCTACTGAATTATGAAACAATGATTGTCTATTAAAATATAACTCAAATTAAGTATGTTGTAGATGATTAAAATTATTTTTCTTTTTTGTTGGAGCTGAAGGCCACTTTCACATAGTTAATTGATAATGCTGGGCTGCAAAAATTACAAAGCCTTAATGATAAATTCCCATACCCCAGCCTCACATCACTCATACATTAGGATTTTGGTACAAGGATCCTTCTCTCCAAAAGAAGAGTGAGCATCATCCTCTGTGGAGCACCTTCTGTTCACAAACACAGTTCTGTAAACAATTCTGTGTACCTCTCAGTAACTGCAAGCAGGTCAAGTCATTTCAAGTGAGGTACAAGCAAAAAATTTTCAGGAACAGACTCTAATTTAGGAACTCATCTACATTTTACCTAAAAAAAAAAAAACAAACCCCGAAATAATACCTAAACCTACTATTTTACTTGAATATATGCCTTATTATCTAGTAATAAATCATGAAAGATGAAGTATAAATATTGCCAGAATCATAAAAAAGTTGTCTTATTCTAAGAAATCCTACTTCAAAATCATACAGTATATTAACCAACAATTGTTGTCTTTCTGTTTTGGCACTCCAGAACCAGCATAGAAATTATATGTAGTGAGTTTAACACCTTGGGGAAATAATACTTATGTGCAGCAGGATTTAAAGACTGCTGAAGTTAATAGTATTACTTTGTTTAACATAAGAAAGGAATAGAAAAATCTTTTACTGTGATTCATCAGCAGCAAAAGAGAAGGGAAAGCAGAAAAGCAAGGTGTTTACAGTCTTAGAAGCATATAGCATGTTTAACCTTGAAAATTAAATCTTGCATTAAAGACACTCCCAGCTACCTCTGCAGTCTTCTTTCAAAAAATTCAATGTACAAATATTTTCTTAAGTGTCTCAGACTTTTTAATGGCTCAGAAGAACAACTGCACATCCTTGGAGCTGCTCTCCTTTCCGTGGGATGGATGGTGGGTGGCATTGTGTACTGTAATTTCTCCACTTCCATGCTTCATTTCCTACGTTTATGTGAGACTGGAGAAAAATCAGCATGTTCTGACAAGTCTAAAACCATGAGGCAGTAAAGTGGACCTGAATTTAGTGGAGATTAGAGTTCCAAAATAAATATAACACTTTATGTCAAACAATAATAAAAAAAAGATAAATTCTCCTGTACAAATCAGAAGAGAGAGTAAAAAATAGCAAATAGATAGCAACACCTTCTCTATACCTACATGGACATCACAAAACCTCCCAGCCATAAGACTACACATCCATATTTGTCGTTCTATGTGGATTTTAAGCTACTTTATAAGTTGATGACACACTGTGGAATTTCTTAGTACAAACAACAATTTCTCAAAAACTACTCAGAAAATTACAGAGATTTCTAATTAACTAGTTCTGAGAAAAAACAGGGAGAAACACAAAAAATATTTCCTGGGCTTTTGTTTGTTTTCATCAGTCCTTCTGCTTTTGTTCTAATAAGCTGTGTGCACACAGTAAAGAAAATTTACTAAAAAAAACCCCTTGCCTGAGTAAATACTGTAATGTTGTATTTAGTTATATACTTGAAAATTTATTTCTTTTTAAAACAGAGACTCTGTTTTCTCAAAATAGCAGTACTATGAAGACATCTACAGAGTATCACCAGCTCACTGAGGTGACTGTATAACATAAAGTAAGTTGCCTCTGCAGGTATTTTAGGGTTGCTATCTATTTGAATGTGGCTGAGCATTTCATTTTATCAAAAATGCCACCAAATGCTCATATTCTGTGTGGTCAGTGCAGTCCCTAGGACAAGTCTAATGAAGATATGTTCCACCAAGAAAAAAAAAAAAAAAAAAGAAAAACAAAAAAAACTGAACTTTTAAAAATGGAGAAATATTTACAACTTTCTTCAGTCTGTTAGATTGAGTTCTCTGTTTTAGTATTCTTCAGTGCATTTTCAGAGAAAGGTTCCAAGGCTAGGAGTATAAGCAGTCTGGTCCGGTCCCGTACATATCTGCAAGCCTTTTAAAACGAGGGCCCCAGTCACTGAGGTAATCATAGTTCTGGTCAGAGTTTGAGCTGATGGAATCTAAAGAACTGAGTGACTCTGCCACCGAGCCGTTCCCCTCAAATGCGTACGTCTGCAGGGAGTCGTAGGGTGGCGCGCAGGGGTCCACGTCAGCCTCTTTTAGTCTTTCCCAGATAAATTCCCTAAAAATGACATTATCCGGGATACTTTTAAAACTTGGTCTGCTCAAGAACTGAATCTCAGGTGTCACGTCCCTTCTGGTCTTGGTGTCTCGCATGATGTTGAGGTTCCTCAAGGCAGCCATGTCAAAAGCCTCTGTGTCTTCCTCTCCACCACCCTCATCATCGTACCTGACAATGTTTTCTCTGATATCTCTCTCTTCATCAAAAATGAGGGGCTCTTTTTTCCGTCGCCTCATGGTGACAATCAGCAAGACAAGAACTGGAACAAAGAAAAGCTAGAGTTTTAGCAGTGTCAAAGTTTTCTCGTATTTTTCCTAATGTTGGAAATGCTCATCAATTTATATGGCAAAGACCCAAGGAAATAGCAAGCAATGTGTAGTTGGATGCGAAACCTAGCAGATTATGAAATAACATTTAAACCATAAGCTTTTTAGGCCCCTAAGAATCTATTTCCCAAATTCAGGATTAGCATCTTCATCTCTAATTCTAATATCCTATATTGTTTGCTAAACATCAATTTCAATACTGGCTCAGTCTGACTATGACAATCTCACAGCCAAGAAATTATAATAATTTAAAAAAAAAAAAAAAAGACCTTTTCCTGAACTCTTAAATGCCTAAGGGATAAAAGCACATTCATAAATTGATGCAATAGAGTTTTAAAACCATGGTTTGGGAAGTGACTGAATTAAAGTGTCTGACCAATATCTACTGAATAAAAATAAAGCTAAAAAATTTTATATTGGAGAACACTGAATTTTTAAGCAATGTGTAAAATAAGACTGTTTTAGTTCATGGAATAAAACCACTGCTGTGTAACATCTCACTTTCCTGAAATGTGCAAAGTACTGCACTTGAGATTTATGCCTTACATCTAATGGGAACTGCTAGAGATAGAGTTTACCGGATGAACCAATACTAGAAATGTAATTAGTTATTTAATTTTAACCCTTAAAGTTTCTTTCACCTTGAAAGCTAGTACTAAACTGCAGTGGCAGCCAAAAACACTGCAAGAAACTAGCTCAAAGCTCCTCTTGTTCTTATACAGTTTTGGTAGAGAAACATCCCTGGTGACACACAAAATATGGAACCAATACTGTGGATATTGTACCCATCTGTGGGACATGATGGAGCGTGAATCATCCTCCTAGCAAATAATTAATACTATATTGTAGCATCTGGATAACATTTGCTGAGTTAATGACACTCCTAGGAAATCACAGACATCACTATCACTGTAAAAATAACAGTACGTTGAAAAGTGTCATTCCACATTTAATTAATCTCTTCTGATTTCATGATTATTTTTAATGTTAAGAATATGTGATTATGTGCATTGATAATATTTTCAATCTTTTCTTAGAATGCCAATTAAATGCTGTAGAAACATATGGAAAAGGAAAAGTTAAAAGGTGATAGAAATTAAATTAAGCTTGAAATTCCCTAGGTAGTCTCAAAAGTGGCCTCCACAAGTTGCATGATGCAGGACAATCTTGAAAATCTTTTCATGGAGGAATCTTAAAATCAGTATCAATCTAGTCATTGTGGGGAATGACTTAATATTAAGATCACTTGGCTAGAATAAACCAGTAACTTGTACATGCAAGATAACTGTATATATCTACAGATGTTATGGTGCTATTTGGAATTGGCTAAAGCCAGAGATGCCTTTCTGCACTATTTTTATTTCCCTTCAGAGCCACACAGGTCTAAAAATAAAACTGAAACTACATTTTTTCCCCCCTAAAATTTTTGACAAATATATTAGGTACAATTCTTTCCTCTTTTCTCAGTAGCTACCAAGTACATATCCAATAATCCATCCACTAATAGAGGTCTCGTGACTATATAACTACATAATCAGCATCACCCTTTCATGCTCTTTGCCCCTGGCATCTACCTGATTCATCCTTTATGTATTGAATTCAGAAGCCACTAGTTTGGGGCATTTGCTTTGAACAATATTTAGATAAGCAGTTTAATAATATGAAATATTGACCTTTAAAGTGACATTTGCGAAATTTCAAAACATTCTGATATTTTATTATACAAATTAAGCTGTAAATTATACGGCAGAGAACATAAAATTGTCATCAGATACAAATGCACTCCACTCTTAATGTTTTTCTTTATTTCAAAAGATATTTTAAAGTGAAATTACCTTGCTGACAGTACAAATACTTATTTAAACTAAGATTTCTATTGACATAACTTCTTAATTATTATTTTTAACATTTACTGCCACATTTTTATTGCCATATAAGTAAGCAGCTAATAATTTTCTTTACTCAAGTATAAATGCATTTTTACTCTACTGTCCCTCTTAACATACTTCATGTTGAAAGTTAAAGACGTGCTAATAAGTGTAAAATAAGAAACTTAGTAGGAAGATCTGCCTAAAGGTACAATAAAAATCAAGATACAATGAATGTTTTATGTAGTGTTCCTTCTACCTCTCACACTTGCTTGAAGCCAAGAAAAATATGGAGTCTTTCTAAAGGTTAAATATTTTAGCATTTAGATGACTTTATAAGATTATTAATTTCTAGCCTTTCCAACAGCCATGAACAATAAAGTTTAACCTCTAAATGAGGAAGGCTTTAGCTGCATTGCAGGAACTGCAGGGATGAATAAAAAGCCCTAAACAATTTTCACTGCTATCTAAATCAAATGCTAATGGTTTCAAAGTTTTTTCATTTCTCATTAAGTCATGGTGGGTTTTTATTTCCTACATTTATGACAAAAGCAGAGATTAAGTTAGTAATTAGGGACTGTATGAACTTCTAAAAACCTAATTTCCTGATTCTTAGGAAAGAAATGATACAGTGGAAAACCTTTAGGCACACACATATGTATTGCACATTGAGGGCACTAGATTGGCTCCATACTGATACACCCAACTCATACTAAGGAGGTGAAATGACAATACAGATTTTGTACGTGATGTAACAAATAAATCAATCAATATTTTAAGCATCTAATTATAAGGACTTAATAACCAGAATTAAAAAAGACAGATTTAAACTAACCTTTTAATTCTTCTGGTTTACTTGAATTTTTAGAAATACTGATTTCCTTTAATAGGTACAATTGCCAAGAAAAAAAATTGTCTTTATATTAGCTGTGGTTAATACAGTTTTATCCTCATCTCTAGTTCTCTACGTTAACATTGTAGTTTCAGTACTCACAAATCAGTCTTTAAACAAAGATCTTTGAATGCAAGAGTGGATTTTTGCTTTGCTACTTTTCAGTGTGCTCTCTGGAATCGCCATGAATTTTCCATTTTGGTGTGATCTGGTAGTAAGCCAGGCTTAGTTCACCTGAACATACTTCTCTGGTTTAGTATTAATTTTTCCTTTTGTACTCAAGGCAACAGCAACCTAATTGTAAGGAAGCCATAAAAGTCGTGAGACACCCTGAGGGAGAAGACTACATGCAGAGCTATACAGAAAGGCACAGAGCTAAATCACAAGCATTACCATGGTTTGTATGCACTATATCCCTAAGCCAGGAATTTACTATAGCAATAAGCCACATCAGCGGTGAGCAGATCTGCACACTGGTTTATGCCTTAGGTGTGTCATGATTCATAAAGTTGATGATTGGAGAGCCTCAGCCATCTAAACAGCTCACTAATAAACTATTTAGTTATACCTCACAGTTGCCAGCACACTCAGATAAGGTTTGGGGATTACAGCGGCCAAGACTCAGGAAACTTGAATTTAATTCCCACTAAACAAGCTTCACTTATACCTGTTGTTTAATCAGTTTGGACTGATATTTTCCAAGCAACTGTGGCCTTTAAATGCCCACACTGAGTGACCCTAATCTGCTCCCTAACTTTCAGAAAACAGCTGCTGCATTTCATATTCAACCACTTTCTGGAAGTGTTGCTTTGGGTACCCCTAGTTAAATGTTTTCCCCCAGTTACACATTTATCACTTTTAAAACTGCGAGGTCAAACCCTACACTTATTACATAGTTACATTCTGTACACCTTATACCTGTTTAGAGAATAGGATTGTTATGACTAGAGCTGTTTCTTCTTGTTAACAAATCACAGTTATGTGTTCTGATTTAATTTGGGTTTTGCACGTATTTTCATAATGATAACAAATTTTCCGTCTTTCCACTGTAAAAAAAAAAAAAGTTATTTAAAGCTATATTTTCAAGTTTTATCAACGCATTACTGTTGTAAACTCTAGTATCACATCAATAGGAAGCTTTCTTCAGTCTTCCTAAGAAAATAGGTGACACTAATAGATTACATTTAGAAGTAGGAAAGACAAAAATCATGAAAAAGTATCGTGCCAATCTAGCTTTCCATTGCATCAATACAAAGAAAATACATTATCTCTCAAATGTGATTAGGTTATCTACAGGTGATTATTCTGTGTGTGTGATTTTATGTAAACATTTTATGCTAAACCGTTGTTACAAAAGCAATTACTGTTTCTGGAAGATGCTAACCAAAAACCGAATAACCTTGAATTAAAATAACATATAATTTTCAGAAAAATTAAAAAAATTCAACTTACTTTCCTCAAAATTATGTACAGTTCAATATCAATCAAACTACCTTTTCATATTCTTTCTACTATTTTTTAGATTTTTTTTTCTTTCTGTAAAACTGAGCCTTACTGCATAATTAGAAAGCTGTTTTGAGGAATTAAAAAAGTACTGTAATTTTCTTATGAAATAAAATTTACAATTTGAACTCCATCAGTCAGTATGAAGACAGAAAAACATTGTTTTTAAATGTTTTTAACTTTTAGAAATTATTTTCATTTTAAAAAATAGTCTATGCCATGTTACATTGAATTATCATAAAAGAGTGTGATTTAATAATGTTCTTGCTTCTCAGAGTTAGTGAAAACATTGTGCTTATCTAAAAGTGATTGGTTAATTAAGTAAAAGTAATAACACTATGAAATCCCACTGAGACAATGTGGGTCTTGGTAAAGGCAAATGGTTAAATATCAGCCATAGGGATTTATGGGGCAAGATCAAAAAGTATATCATATTAACTGTAAGAAAGTAAGAGCTGGTGGAGAATTCAAGACACTGGTGCGAGAATGCATGTGTTCATTCCATCTATGCAAATTTCATGTGTTCTCTGCTTTTCAACTGGCACTCGCATCAAGATGACATTGATTAATGCGACTGGATTTGCACTACGTGTTAATCTTGGGTTAGGAAAAAGATATTGATCTAGTAGACTGTATCTTCTTTTCACTGATAAAGTCTTACACAGAAATGTGCATCCCTTGTCCCAGCTCTGGAGCCACTGGCCAACAGCTGAAGCCTGTTTTTTATGCTGTACTAGTGGATCTTCAGCATTTTTCTCAGGAAATAATGCAAAGAACAAAAGGAAAAAAGTAAATTCCTAGAAATACCACCATGCAGTTGGTCCCAGAAAAATATATTCTAGGAGCAAATGAGAGAAGAAGAAGGGCTCTGGGACCAGATAAGCAGCTTGGTTTCACTGGGCATCAGTGATGATTAGGTACCTCTTCCTCCTGGACACCAGCATGGGGCTGAGACTAAAATAGGATACAGTATCAAACTGCAGTACTCAAAGCCTGGGTTATCACGCAAACACAGCCTAACCAGTTCCTGCAGCTTTGAACTGTACCCAAAAAGAACAGTTTAGACTGGAAATGATGATGACACATATGTTGACGCCTTCAGACAGATGATTTTGGAAACCCAAAATCTTTGACAAATAAAATCAGTGGTGAGGTGGTAATATGCAAGATTTTTTACCAAAATGTTCCTGTTCAGAACAATTAAAAAATAACTGGAATAAAAGCTCAAGTTTGTTCGTTTATTGGTTGCATTTGACCGAGTAGAATAAGCAAGTTATTTGGTGCCAACATTTTGCGTCTCCACTCAATGGTCCTTTTGAAAGCCTACTGCTTCTATTTTAAAAAAAGTTTAAGACCAGACTAAGCTGTATTGTACCTACAGCAGTTTCCTATCTAATCTCCAGAAACTCCCTTCTCATGTGTAACAAAAACGGTGACATTTCATCTTGGGATCAAATGAATCGCTATGGTTACAGGACTTTTATTCCTACGTATATTGGACTAAAGTTTAAGCGGGTGTTTTTTCACTGATACTAATGCCAGCTGATATAAGGGAGTATTTTTATATCTTTCTGAACTCTAACATTTAGCTTCATGTCCAAATAAAGTTCACTTGTGTACATAAATTATCTAGAAATGCTACTAGAAAAATGGTATTTAAAAATGTTCATTAAAACTTTTGGCAATAATTTCCTTCCATTTCTTAAACCTAGGCCTAACCATGTGTTGAGTGAGAATAAAGTCTTATGGTGTTAGAATTTTTTATGTCACGGAGATGGAAAACTTTAGAAATGCCACCTCCTATATATATATATACAGCTACTGAGTAAGTTGGTTGAGTTCATTGCAGAGGTAGTGATTTTTATTACTCTGTAAAAAATGTATGCAACAGGTTTTTTGCTTTTGAGTCCTTTAGAAATATTTTAGCAGAAGGACCATTTCCTTCTAATGGTTTCCAGCAACATGAATCAGAGCGCGAAAGAAGACATGGTGAAAATACTGCCATGAATAGAAGTTTGGACACAAGTCTCTTGATTTGACCTATCAAAATCACTTCGTTAACAGTGGCAGATAAAACACTGGGATTATACCGACATAAGAAGACTGTGGTCTTCTCTCTTTCCTTAGACTGGTATGTACAGGCAGGGAATAGAAAAATCTCTTAATTGGTACCAACACTGATGAAAATTCTTGTGTGCTGAACCAGGTTCCTTTGTTAACATATGAATTTTTAGACAGGAAGCAAAACTTCACTTTTGCTCACCTTATCCTTCATCTTTATTTCTTGATTTCACCCTTTACTCTCCCATTTATTGTTTAATGACTAGGTATTACATGAGAAATGCTATGCAAACTAGGATGTTGACACCATTCCACTCTTTTCCGCTGCCTTTTATCTAGTTGCAGTTTCACTGCTCAACATAAAATCCATCAGTGCTACCAATTGCAGAAGTAACAAAAGAACCACTCTGTAGATTATGTCAATTAATTATGATTTTCACCAATAAATTGCATCTGTTGTATTTTCTGAATATCTTCTGATCTATGCAAATCAATAAATGTTTAAAAGTGGTTATGTCTGTGGAATGGTGAGTATGCTAAACCAAATGCTTCCATTAACTGCATTGTCTATCTCTTAAATATTGCATTTGATGAAAGTAATTTTTTTTTCTTTTACTGTTATTTCTTATATTTGTCTGAAGGCAGCTTGATATAGAAACAGAGCATCTAAACTGATAATCCAAGTCTAAAGGGATTTTTTTTGTCCTAATGATACAAAATGCTGTTCTTTCTTGAATACTATCTGTGCCTGTTCACAGATATCAGGGCAGAGGGGAATGCTGAAGCTTATATGCATGTATCTTTTGCTACGATGCATTGAATGGAAAATAAGAGTAACAGAAAGATGACATACCTAGCAGTGTCAAGACACAAGCCAATATTGCTATCAGGGCTCCAGTGCTAAGTCCTGCAGGCAAGATGTATGCTTCTGCATTGCATGTCTGAGCAATACCATCCGCATCACAATCACAGACCCTGATGGTGAGAGTATTAGTGCTACTAAGTGAAGGTGATCCACTGTCCACTATGAATATTGGCAAGTAGAAAACAGACTGTTCTTGTCTTCGAAACCCATTTCTTTTGGTTAATACTGTTGCGGTATTATCTAGATAAAGGAATAAGAAGACAAATTACAAAATATGTGACTTTTCTAAAACACAAACCTATAAATAATATAGCCCTCTATTTAAAATCTTTATAAAAACATTCATATTATTTCAACAAGTATACCTCTCCCAGCCATATATTTTTGAATCTGCAGAGGTAAGATCAACTGAGAAATCACACCCAATTAAACAAGAGGATTTCTATTTTCAAAAAACGTAGAAATAAGATAGAAGACTGAAGAAGAGATCATTATAAAAAGAAAAAAAATTACCCTCCAGTGATCAGATTAGGTATCTAAATACGTATATCCAGTTAATTTACAAGCATCTATTTCAACTATTTACAGATATAGATATCACAATAATGGAAGCAACGACCATATTAATAGGAGAATAGGTTCTGAAGATCAATGAAATATTTTTTGAATGCAAAAAAAATTCAGTTTGTGCACAAACAAGGTAATTGTGCATGCAACAAAGACATGCTGCTGTTTTTATTACTTTTACCAGTTATAAGTTCTCTGGAAGAGGGTCTCTTTTCATTAACTACTTTAATGTTCTCATGATGTAAGCTTTCTGAACAGTCCTATTCTAATGCACTTGTGTTATTTTCCTCATAGCTACCATTGGAGTCTTCAGTTTTAAACTGCAAGCTGTTCATACGAAGAAAATTCAACGTTTCATCAACTACATGTAAGGCAATGAAGATCTTCGTGAAAGAACTTTATTAGGTCACACATTATACTTGCTGAATATTATTCAAAGTCTGCTTGTACAATGTCCTTCAGTGCCAATATGTTTGTTTTTCTTGTTTTACTAATAGGATGACTGTAGCTCTGGCTAAGTACTGATCCATAAAAGAGCAAAGCAAGAGCAATACCCTATCTATTTAGTTCTTTTTGCTACAGCTAATAGCTAAACTGCCTGACACGTGCCCAGCTGTTGTACTGTGCAGTGCAACTAATGAGGGCAGTAATTAAAGTGTGTCCTCAGGTATTTTAACTAACAAAAATGGGATGTCAGTGGGAGTCTTTGAGGAAACAGTCATAAGAAGTCTGTGCAAAAATTATAGGCAGCTTTCATTATCAAAAACATTCTTCAAAAGGGGATCTACTTACTTACTGAAAATACATGTTTTTCTCAAAAAAACCCAAAATCCCCACAAATCACAAAATATTTCCATTTATCGTGCACTCTTTACTATGACCTGAGGTATATTAATAACTAATGAATTCCTGGACATTTTTCAGTCACTGCCCCAAGGTAAAACCTAATTTAGATAAAAACCTATAAATACAGGGAAATATGTGAAGACTTAAAGATTTGAGGCTGCCTTGTTTGGCTCAAGGTTTAAATGATTCTAAGAATAGCTTAATTCCTTTGACAAATAGTCTACAGATAAAATTATTTGGCAGGCTGATTATAGTTTATGTCCTTACCAGAACAGAAGTTTATGTAGGTCATCATAAGAATGCTGTATTAAAAATGGAAGGTGCTTGTGGTGAATATTTATCAAATCAAAATTTTCTTACCTTTGTTGTCCTGCAATGTAAAATTGTGGTTATTTGCTGCCTCTGCTGTTAAACTGAAGAAGAACTGATGGCCATTTGGTGGGTCATCCTTATCAATTGCACTAATTTTTTGGATCACCTGTTTTGAGATACATCAGGGTTTCATTGGAGCATACATGCATGTGCATTACATAACTCCTCTGTTACCTATCAAAATACCAACCCTCCCTCGAGTACATTTTCTAATCTCCTAAGCATGTAGAGACAGACTCAACTCTTTACCTGTCCAAAATATATTGACCAAAGCAATCATCTCCACGGTCTGGGGGGAAGTTAGGTTCTGTCATTCACCAGAGCTTGGAGTAATAAACTACATGGCAGTGGAAGAAGTGTGTCTTCTGGATGGCTCTTAGTGTAGTTTTCAGTGGCTGCAATCAATGTTTCCTTCCCAAGGAAACCGTGATGTTTTTGAGCATTTGAATTCATGTACTTTTTTTTTCCTTTTTTTAATATAATGAAAATTAGAAGGGCACATTATAAGTATATAATTATTTTCTGAAATTTCATTACTTTTTTGGAATTTAATTTTCTAAAATTCTGTCGAAATCTACCTCAAAAGAAAGTGTCACCATTGCTTAAAGTCCACAAAAGTTTGGAACTCCAATTCTCTGGTCCAGTTCTGATCAGAGCAAAGGGAAAACAGAGAGATATAACAATAAGAGCATGCATAGTCTGTGTTCCTCATGAACACAAGCTAATAATCATAGTGGGGTTTTACTGGAATTTAAATTATGACGTGATTTTGAAAAGTGCAATAAACATCTGTCACAGGAAGGACAACATACTGGGAGAAGGCTTAAAAGGGCAAAGTCTTCCAGGAAATATGTGGTATCTATGCAGGTGCAACATCTATTAGTTTTCTGGAAGTGGTAGGAGGGACTGAGAAAGTACATGTATTTTGTGAGGTCTTTCAAAGTAACGAGAAACAGGCCAAATATGAGAGACACCAAGGACAAACAACAAGGGATAGATTTAGTTATGTCTAGGACCACTTGGATGATATTTAGGTAGTTGAAAATATAGGAATAAAAAATTAGGAATATATTCCCCTTGTGAAACTGTATCCTTAAGGTCCATACTTCCTAGAGGGATTAAAAGTGTGAATTCATTTTTGGAATGGTGGACATTTAGTCTCAGAATAACCTTTGTGTTACTGCTTCCCACTTCCCACAAAAATTAGGAAGTATAGGTTCTCTAGTAGTATTCAAAATTAGGTGAGTTAAACAAAATATATAAGTTATACAAGTAAGAAAGTCAGAGATTTTAACATTACTTTCTTGCTGTTTGCTTGTACTGTTCATCAGAGCCTTGTTTTTACTGTTATAAAATGTTTTTTCTTTATTTAAAGCTGGAAGGCTTTCATAAGGAATGGCTGATTATCTGGTAAAAATAAACATAAAACCTGTTAAGACATACCTGACCAGGCTGAGCGTTTTCACAGACAGTTGTCTCATACTCCATGGCAAATTCAGGGGCATTGTCATTGATGTCAAGGATTGTGATGGCTACATAGCCTCTCCCAATCTGTGCTGGATTCTCTATAGGAAAAAGTAAAATAAAACAAGAGGAGATCCTTGTAATTTATTCTGAAGGTCATTATTTTTTTCATTTGCATTCTTCTTTTGGATATGCATGTCAAATCAATATAATTCCTCCCTCAAAAACAAAGGAAGCTCTTGTCTGGGTCTTTTGGACCAACATTTATGCATTCCAGATGCTTCAATTAACCTAAGATTTTACTACCAAGATAAACTGGAAATCTAACTCACTAATCACAGCATTGAATCAAATCACATGGAAAGATAAAGCAAGATGATGTAAAAGCAAATGAGAACATCACTATTCATACTGGAAATATCATGATTATTATGGGTTAAACTTTTTTTTCCCTTTTCCTTTTTTTTCTCCTTAATTTTAGATGGCTCAGTCTATTAAGAAGTCAAACCCAAACTTTATCAGCTATGTGTAAGAGAAAAGAAGAAAAGGCTGCATTCTGCAGCAAATCCCAAAGTATTTAAAATGCACACACAACTATGTATTTCAGTACTGTCATTAACATGTTGAACACCTTAAATATGAATCACATCCTAAACCAATACACATCTCTAGCTAAACTATGAGTATGTTCAGTGTCCAATGTCATAATTTAACCTTAAACAGTAATTTTATTTTGGACTAAGCATAGGGACATCAGTGAGTGCAATATTTACTTTGCTACCCTTTTGGAGCAGGGAAATGAGTCGTTGTAACCCTTTTTTTACCAAAAATGTTGATATTAGTGTTACAGCAGAACAAAATGAAAAATTTTACAAAACTTTGAATATGTATCTATATTTTTACAGTGTATGGCAACCACATTTTAATAAATATTTAAAGCATCCAAATATAAATTGATTTGGTTTTTATACCACATGTGAAATACCAGAGATGTAAGCCATTTCAACACCAAATTTTTCCTGTGCTGAACTAAGCTTATTGAAAAGCAAGCAGATATGAATATAAATTAAAGCAATACAAGTTTTGCTCCTAGACTCTCATTTTTGTCAGGTATGCCCCTTGTCTACCTCATCAGTTTTGTCACCACCAAGAAAAGTTTTTGTTTTCCATTTTGAGTTTTTAGACCAAAATTCTGCTTGTGGTAATACAAGATAAATTCATAGAGACACTAAATGATAAATTTTAAGTTTCAGGTTAAATGTTAAATTAAGCTCACTGAAATCAAGAAGTGACAATTTTTACAATAGCAAGCCAGAGAACTGAGAACTTTTTTATTATCATACCCCAACAGAGTAATAATAAAGATGAAATTTGAAGATACAAATTCTTCAAATATAAAAACACTTCACAAAATGTGTTCAAAACAGAACAAGTTTAGGTTTGAACCTGCATTAGAAGAATTCTTGTATCCATTACATTTTTTAACACTTTTCATCTTACACCAAAAAAAACCCCAAAAAAAGAGGTTAAAATAACTTCTACAGTGGTACCTTAGAGTCAGGAAAATGAAACCACATTAGCATTCACATCCCCTTTTTTTTATTCCTTCTAAGAATGCTGTGGTTGACCAACAGCAATCAACTGAGTGCCCTCACTCAGATGGGGTAACCACTCTCCCCTAACTTCCACATCACCTTTCCTGTGATGGCACTTAGTTTGAGACTGCTGACTTAGCATATTTCATCTTCCTTTGTACCTTTCTTTCAGAAGACAGAAGAATACACAAGGTGTGAAGCAAATGAAAGAGTAAACACCTAAACTGTTGTAATTTTAAATTTTTATCATGCAGATTTCTTTTGCATTAGATAATATTTTTTATCTGCCAGAGTTTGCAACTGCTAGAATTTCTCTGAATGAAGCTCATCAAAACCAAGCCTGAAGCTTTACACACAAACTGTCGATAAAAATCTTTCTATGGATACTTACGACTTTCCATGGCCAAAACTGTGATATTATGAACAGCATTAGTTTCCCTGTCCAAAGATTTGGCAGTTGTAATGACTCCACTGTTGGCATCAATATTGAAATACCTCTCCAGGTCTGTGTTTCGATCTATCGAGTACCTAGGTAAAGGATGAAAGGAACTTTTCATTTATGTTCAATTACAGCTTGTAAAAATATTTCACTGATGTCTAATTAGAGGGAAAGCGTTTCCACTGCTTCCTTAGTTTGCGCACTGCTCAGTCCAGTTTCCGTGGGGCTTTGAGAGAAGCAAAGCCATGTGCAAAGGTGAGAGAATTACACATTGACTTGTGGTGACAGTGGCAGGCTCCACTCCTCCAGTGTCATCTTAAGTGAGGTCATAGGTATTCCTCTGTCTTCTCATTCTTTCTCTCTGCTGTAAAACAAACTCAGGAATTAATCGAACAACATCCTTGTGAGAGCCAGCTAAGGAGAAGGTGAGCTGGAATTTGAGACAAGTGGCTATATCAGCCAGGCACTGATCCCATGGGATCTGGCAGTCTGAGCACAGAGCTTTCTATCACCAGCAGAACAGCCCCTGAGTCACTCAGAGCTACAGGGGAAGGGGGGGAAAAGGAAAGATGATGCATACTAGGGTCAAGAGATTGCATATCATCACTGTCAGCTCACAATGCTTTAGTCTCATTAAACAAACACAGGCTCATGCCCTTAACTCTTTGGCTTAACATATCTTTACCTCACAATTTGTTTTAGGAAAGGGAGGCTCCTTAGAAGCTCATTAGCAAACTGAAAATAGCACAAGAGAAAAGGTCAAAACACTTGTGCGTGATTTGCTTATATCCCTTTTGAAAGTAAGGGACAGTTGATTAGGCAGATTTAGATTTACAACTGGAATATTCTTGACATTAAATTTGTTATTGGGTCAGATTCTTGCACTCTCATTTAGGTCAAGTGTGTACTCAGAGCATTTCCCTATATTCAGGATGAATTAAAATGTCTGAAACAGATCAAGTGTAATCATTGCAATTACTGACACACTGATGATATATTAGATTATTGATATAACATAAATCAAATTTTTTGAACAACATGGAAAGAAAGAATTATGCAAGATAATTTAAAAATGGGACTTCCTAGACACGATGATCTTACGAAACTATTATTTTTTGTTCTGTGTTGCAATATGCCATCTTCTTTACAGTATTGCTGTGTTTTTATCTATACCTTTTCCCTATATAATCTAAGTGCAGAGCCTTTTTACATAATTAGAATTGTTTTGCTGTATTATGTCACAGAGGGAGAATAACGAGTTGTAACAACAGTAACAGAAGTTTTTGTGGATTACTGCTTTCCCTCCTTCACTTTTTCTTTTCTTCTTTCATTTTGTCTTAACTTAAGGCCATTTTTCACTTTATTTCTTGCCAGCACTATTGTTTATTTGGTCAGCAGTGCTCTATAGCTGCTTTGTGGCTGACAAGTTTTCCCATGAGACTACACCTATCACCTCTGCGATGTAGTCAATCTTGGCAGGCCTCGCAGCTGAGATTCAATCTCCTGCCAGATTTCCCTCAGAAATCCTTAGATTTCCCAATTATTAAGACTATCACTATGCAACTTGAACAGCCAACGAAGAAGGAGGAGAAAGAGAAGGAGAAGGAGAAAAGGAGAAGGAGGAGATGGAGAGATGAGAAAGACAAAAAGGAAGAAAGCAGCAAAGGAGGGAGACAAGGAAAAGCAAACAAGTTATGTAAATTGGATGACAGATCCTTGTGAAACAAGGAGAAAAATAATTTTATGCATAGGAAGCAAGCAATTTCCCTTATTTATAAGCATTGTATCCATACTCAAATTCTAAAAAAAATATTTTTAATACATTTAATCCTTTAATTCCTCACAGCCATAGTACTTGAAAATCTTTGAGCTGCAGGAGTTTTAAATCCTTTATTTAAGCTAGTTCAAACATCAGTAGTTCTCTGGTCCTTATGAGATAACCTCTTATTTTCAAAACATTTATTGTTTTTCCTAGTCCTTGGTATTGTCAAGGTTATGTGTCTGATCTTGTAATTTCAGCATTTTCTGAATTGTAATAAATCTAGTTTTTAATCAGTATCAATATAATCCAATGTTTGGAAGTTGGAATACTTATTTATAGATTAATAGTTTAAACTCCTTAAACAGATCATGAAAAGTTTTATGCATTAATCCTCCTTAGCACATTTCAATTTTAGGTGAATTTGTCTCTGATGTATCATAGTATATGTAGAATAGCTTTAAAGTATATGATTTTTCAGTACCTTTGACCATGTACATAGCAGGTTCACAAGCATACAGATAAATTCTCACTACTTTTCTTTTTTCCTCTGCCTCAAATTCCAAGAAACTTTGAAGCAGAAGGAATCTTCTATAGCCGGTGATATAATTACTTTTTATGATGGACTTGTAAAAATTAACCAGATCAAGGCCAATAAACTCATCTTTATGTTTACAAAGTGTTCAAAAGCTTTCTGAGCATGGCCTGCATTAATGGAACTGCATTTAAGCCTGTTCTAAATGATTCTGGTAACCAGATATACACCAGATGCTAACATCAGTACTAGAAAATACTGCCACAGCAAAGATAAATTTCACAAGTAAATCCATGCCAAACATTCATCTAGGACTTGTTTGTACATGATAGGAATCAGCTATTTTAAATATGTTGCCAATATATAGTGACAAAGATAGAACACTTGCATCACCTCTAGGAGTGAAACATATGCCTTACTTTTGCAACATAAGATCTCTGCTTTAGAAATTACACTAGATTCCCAAGTTCATTTTCAATGCATGAAAGGAAAGACTTAGCATTACCAAAACAAATGACACTGAAACAAGATCAACAAACCCACAAAAATCTTTCCTATGTATGCCCAAAGTGAACAATAAAAACAAATGATACTGAGCACTAACTTTTAATTGTGTATGAGTTCCTCCCTCTGCAGGTGTTTAAATTCAGAGTTCCTAAGTTATAACCATTACTCTCTAGATCCTTTGCATGTTCCTTTTAGAATTAATATTACTACTCTGTATAAGAAAAATAACAACTCATTACTGGTTTAGCTAAGGTCTTTGCCCTTGAGCTCAGATCTTAGATACAGGCAAACATTAGATTGAGAATTTGTGTTCTCTTATGGTTTCTTAATGATCTTGGACATTATTTTGTGGAAGATTTACAGGTTTTTCAGACACTGAAGACAGAGAGCCTTGACAGTTTATGAATCTCCAGTGATCATACCTCTTCCCACTGAAATGGATTATATTAGGCTGCAGCAGTAGTTACAAAACCGAAAGCCTTTAACTACCCTAACTAGAACAGGATGCATCTCATCCTGTCCACTTCTTTAATGTAAAGAGCTTTTATGAATGTCTCCTGATGTGGGACCTCAGTTCCAGTTTCCATGAGGGAAATTATATCCTATTACATTCTGATTCCTGGTGCACATAGACTATGACTCATTATTCAAGCATATTATAGATACAACTTTTGATCCTGGTTAGGAGAACACAACTTGCTATAGATAATAATAGACTTTTGCTAAGCCTAGAGAGTAATAAAAAAGAGCAATATTTTTAAGTGTTTTTTTTCCATTTGAGATTCTGAAATTACATCTTCAATTCTTTGTTTCATAGAGATTTCAAATTTTTTTTTTTCAGGTTATAAAAGTTAAACCATGCAAACTCATAAAACATCTGAATGTCCCTCTGCAAGGGAACTAAGCTTATTGATTACTTTCAGTGTAACCAAAGCCCCTCCCACCACAAGATGAACTTCAATGCAAAGGCTGAATGAATTAAGATCTCTCACAATTACCTGACAGGACTGTTTGAGGCATCTGGATCATGGGCTGCTACAGTTCCAATGATAGTGCCGACCTTTGCTGCTTCAGACACCACCATGGAGTACAGATGTGAAGTAAACACAGGCGGCTCATCAACATCTTCCACAATTATCTTCACTGTCGTCATATCACTGAAGGGTCCCAGACTCAGGAAGCGAGGGTCAACATGCATATTGGCTGCTTCTATCCTCAAGGTATAGCTTGTCTTAGCTTCAAAATCCAGCTCCTATACAAGCAAAATTATTTGGAAATTTTATTATCCAGTGATGTTGACGCAAAACTGTTTTGCTTAAAACTTTCAGTAAGTATAAAATAAAATTACCTTTGTCATTTGTATACAACCAGTACTTTTGACTGACAGACCATAGTTGATGGTTCATTTTTTATCTTTCTCAAAACACTATTTGCAGTGTCTCACTAGTGAAGATTCTACAATGACTTTAACGGTAAACGTAGTCCTAACTTGTGAGTGAAACAAATTTATGAGATAATGGCAAAAATTTTGTAACTTCTGTGAGGACCAGATTCTCACTCATTATTTCACCATTGTGAATTAATACCTATTTTTGTCTTATTAATATTTTATCTAAGCTAATGGCAAATACAATGTGACACACTGCCCAGACATAAGAACTCAATATAATCTTTAGAGGTTACTTACAGTTGTTGAAAACACCTGATTCAGAAAATTGTGGATGGGATTTCTTTTTGTTTTATATTTATTTTGAATTTATTGGGTTTTGCATAGTATTTGGATTGTCTAAAATATTTTTTCTCCAAGCTCTTATATATTTGTGTAGAAAATGTGACAATCACTTAAATTACACTGCTGATATGACAATATTTTGTACTGAGAGGCATCCTGGCAATTGTTTTGGTTTGTTTTGCTTATTAAGCAAAATACACATAATTTTTTAATATTTTCCTTCTGCTTTAATTTTCTTCAATGCAAGTATAGTTTCTTTTCAAATAAATACTGCATTAGAATCAAAAATTACCCCCACAACAAATAGGATATCTGTGATCTGGAAATATTCAAATTCTTCAGAAAGAAGAGAATTATTTTTGAGGAAAAAAGTAATTTTAGCTCACAGGCCATTACTGAAAGAAAACATCAAGTTAATATTAAAACCATTTACCCTGTATCAATAGTCTTAGTTTGTCAGCTTGCACCAAACATACAGCTAACTATTTTTTTGTAATTCCAAGTTTAATGATTAAAAATAGCAGCAAAATACCCAAGCACTTCTAAAGCTGCAGTCTGGTTACTCAACTATATCCTCAAACTATAATACCAACTGTATAAAACAGATTAAAAATGCTTTTCTGCAGTTCTGCTACAGAATACATCGCAGAGATCTGAGACATACTTGCAAATTAATCCCTCCAGCATCTGCAAAACATTCCAGTATTCACTCAGAGCAGCAGCAGAGGTGAAACACTCATCTGTTGACCTACAAGGGCCTAAGTTCTCCATCTAGTTACAGTTGGATAAATCCCAAATGAGCATCTTAAAGTCAGCAATTATGTCGGTGCCATAATACAGCTGCAAACAGTCTAGATTTAAATATGAAAAATAAACTGCAGCACAGCACATTCAGAAAGGCACTGAACTTTTACTAACTCTGTGTGGCAGCAAAAGGCTTCTCCAAATGGGAATATATGTGATCCTCATATTATGCAAGCACTTACTTCTTGCATTGAACCAAAGCTGTAGTTCCCCAGCTCTTGGAAAACAGATATGCTGAAATAGAAACTTTGTCTGGATACTGGTGCCTGTACTGGATACAGATGGTCACTATTCACTAGTAAAGCATGTTTAATTTTTTTTTAATTTTTTTGCTTTGGTTTTATATTTAAAGTGCAGTACATGTGTTATGAATCAACCTCACAGCCATAATGCAAATGCAATGTGATGTTGAAATGATGAAAAATGCCTCAGAAATTTCATTCTGTGGTGATAGCAATTAGGCAACTGATATGACCAGATGAGCAGCAAGGTTAAACAGAGGACAAACAAGCATACATATATCTTAAGACATCGCATTATCTAATAAAAGCAAACTATTAATTAAAAAATTATACCCTGAAAAAACAGCATAATAAATGGAGAAATAATAACCTGATAAATATCAAAGGCAAAAGGCTAACATTTGTTGAACCAAAAAAAAAAAAGCCCCCGACAAAAAAACTACCAAAACCAGAACTTCCCCTCAATAAACAAAAACACGGACTCTTTAGCAAAGAGTATATTTTCAGTCAGAATGTACAAAAGCGTGTAGTGGAGAAAGGAAAGCTAATTTTTCCTCATTAATTAGTGATATCTGTTGAAATTGAGTGATTGAGATTACAGTGATACCTAATCAAAAACATGGAAACATATTATGAGATTGCAGAAAAGATATCTTCTTCTACTATACTAATGCCAACAGCACAGTCCTTCAAAGTAAAAAAAAAAAAAAATCTGATTTAATAGAAAAAATGTATACCATATATGTAATTGGAAAAATTATATAAATTTTAACTTTATTTTAATAGACTACCACAACAAAAAGGAAATAACATTTAAATTAATTTTAAGACATTCCCACATTTTTATATTGATAAAAGAAGACTACTTTAGAACTTTGTTAACTGAAATCATAGAGAAGTGTTTTTTCATATGAATGTTTATTATGAAGGAGTATTAAACTAGTAGGGAATTCAGCAAGAATACACATTTATTAGAAAAGTATTTCCTCACAGAAAAGGATGAAAAACTAACAGTGGTGTAGATACACATAAACAGTCTTACTTACTAAGTGCTTGTTCAACCTTCTCTAACTTAGCCATGTAGATCTGAGAAAATCACCATATGGTCCTCAGTGTGACTGTAGCAAAATTCTTCCAGGAAAGATATCAGCTGGTGAATGCCTGTTTTTCACCACTCACTAGTAAGGGAGTCTCAGTAACTGAAAGAAGTAAACATCTGCTCTCAGCAATATGAATCCTTCCCTAGGATCCCCTCAGATATCTTCTGATACCCAATGCTGCTGGCATAGTATTCAAAATATATAGGGATTCTTGTTAACGAAAAAAAAATAAATTTTTAAAATCTAATCTATGTGTGTATACAGTGGAGAACAGTTGGTGTTTAGAAGACTAATTATGGATTGACAAATGGATTTTACAATATCAAATGATTTCATTGCAGTGGCAAAATGTTATTTTCAGTTCTTTCTAGCAGACCCTGTCCTCTGTGGTGTGTGGCAATATCTACAAAAGCTACAGTCATCATCCTCAATCTGTTCCTCTAAGATCCTCAGGTCATGTGGGGAATACAGACGTATCAATCAGAGTTTGAGGCAGAATGTAATCTGGGAAAAACAAACAAAATATCTAACGTATGATTAATGTGCAAGAGCTCTTGACCTAGTATAAATATTTTAATTTCTTAGCTAATATAATTAAGAAATTGCATGCTACACACACTAATGAAAGACTGAGAAAGTGAATGGAAAATATTTTATATTTTTGTTTCTTCTTATCTAATTATCATTGGAGTCTGTTATACGGAGAGTATCATCTAAATGGATTTTGGATCATGCCTCCATTATTTCCTGCTGTAACAAAAGCACAAGATTCCAGTGATGGAATACCAAATTAACAGGTTGCAAGTCACAACAGCAAAGGTGAAGGTTAAATGGACAATGTATACTTCAGTCCTTCAGTACAGTGAATAGAGCTTACAGCTTCATTAATATCTGTGCATTAGTATTATCTGACTAGATCATGTGCAGGATCCATTAATCTTTCCTTTTGTGAGGTCTGTCTTTTTTTTTTCTTCTTTTCCTTTTAAGGAGTATGAATTTTATCCTCTCTGAAGGAAATTGCAAAACAAGTCTTCTATTTTAGAGAGGCTGGATATGAAGTTATAACTCACAGAAATCCCATTTTTATAATGTTCATTTTTATTGCATGGTAACTTTGTAATAATGTACTTTCCAGAGGTGAAAATTCCATTTTTAAGCCCAGTTGAGGTTTTATATTGAAAACTGCAGTACATAAAAAAAAAATGCACACAGTTTCTCAAAGGAACCAGGGAAGGCTCAAATTCTTACATTGAAAACTCTGATACAGAATTGAAAGAAAAAAAATAGCTAAAAAAAAAAAAAGAAATGTTAACAGTAATAGAAAGTTAGCTTTTCATTCAAAAGCTTATGCATAAACCCTCTCCTCCCCCATCCCCATTTTATAATTGCCAATTTTGCTTTTAGAATGAACTTAGGTTTTAAAATAATCTTTTAGCAGTCAATTTCTACGAGAAAGTACTTTACAATCTTATTTCTCCCTTTAATATTCATACCAATTGGTGATCTTGGTGGTAGGGCTGGGAATTGAGGGTAAAAATGAAGGCAAAGTGATCAAGAACTCTATCATGGGAAATCTTAATGCTTGTCACTTTCTGCAGTAAGACATTACAGCCCTCACTCTACAGAGTATTTGGGGAGTTTTCGTCTTTTTTTCCCCCTCTTAAACCCACTAAAATCTCTCTGCAGACTTCCAAATGGCTTGAATCACATCTCATAACATTTCAAAAAGTCAGATATGATACATAAAATAAAAAAAATACCTTGCAGCTTTTTTATTAATTATTAAATTACCATAACTACTTTAAGAACCAAATACTTGATAAAAGTGTAGGAGGATACAAAGCATCGTGTTTTTATCTTTAGATGTTTTGCTACTAAGCTATTAATATTACTTAAGTCTATCTTTAGCCTGAAATTTTGCGGAAAAAGTGAGATCTGTACTTATATGATGCTTTTTTTAGTACATTATTTCTTGGAATAGTGCTTTGGAATCCACAAAAAATAAGGGTTTGTTTATTTACTTTGCTTAGAAAGCCAAGCTAAGACTCTATTCATGTGTATTACAATCAGGATTCTGTCAAAAATCAATGTGAATTAACTTCAAAATTGTACATAGGTTTACATGGACACTTCAGAATCTGTTGTATTAAATGACTGAATCATCATTCACTTCCATAAATGTTTCTTCAATTCCAAGATTTCTACTGCAGAGGAAAATCTGACACATTTTTTCAAACTCCAATATATGCAGAAAAATTACACTTTTTATCCAAACACCCTCAGCACTGTGAAATTGAGTTATGCAAATGATCTGAGTCCTTACTAACGGAGCATTGATAGCAGTATGTAAATTACAAATGAAACTACAGGAAAGAATTGATCCTACTCTACAGATGGAGAACTGAGTCACAGCGTGAACGAGGAAAAAAAATGAGATGCTTCTAAGAAATATAAATGCCTGATTCCTTTTCATAAACTCTACAACCCTTTTTTTTTCTGGAAAGACCACATAAGATGGACGTTTTCCTAAATCCAACTTAAAGGCAACTTACACATCTAGTCTAGTTTTACTTTGGTATTGGCAGCCCATGGCTTTGAGCTGTGCACTCTTCAGTGAGTTAAAAACTAGCCGGACTCAGAGAGTTGATAGTGAATGGAGTTACACTCTGTTGCCAACCAGTCACCAGTGGTGCTCCTCAGGGCTCAGTGTTCAGTGTAGTCCTGGTTAATACCTATGAATAATTTGGATAAAGGGATCAAGTGCACCTCAGTAAGTTTGTAGGCAACACTAAGTTGGGTGGGATCGCTTATCTGCTGGAGGGCAGGAAGGCTCTGCAGAGGCATTTGTACAGGCTGGATCTGCGGGCTGAGGCCAGTTGTGTGAGGTTCAACAAGAAAAGCGCAGGGTTCTGCACCTGAGTGACAACAACCCCCTGCAGTGCTACAGGGTGGGTGTAGAGCGGCTGGGAAACTGCCCATCAGAAAAGAAGCTGGGTATGCTGATCATGAGCCAGCGTGTGCCCACGTGCCTCAGAAGGCCAATGGCTAGTACCAAAACCACAGTGTCTGGAAGGACAAGGGCAGCGACTGCCCCCTGCACTTGGCACAGGTGAGACCATACCTTGAGCCCTGTGTCCAGTTTTGGGTCCCCACTCAGGAGGTGTTGGGAGTGCCGAGAGAAGGGCAATGGAGATGGTGAAAGGTCCAGATCATAAGCTGTCTAAGGAGCGGCTGAAGGAACTGGGGTTGTTTAGCCTGGAGAAAAGGAGGCTCAGGGGGAACATTATAAAAAGAGAATGTAGTGAGGTGGGGGTCAGCCGCTTCTTCCAGGTAACTAGGAATAGTACAAGACAACACAGCCACAAGATGTGCCAGGTAAAAGTTCAGGCTGGAATATAGTAGGTTACAGGAAAAGACCCTTATCAGCTTTTCTACCACTTTCCCACCCTTCATTTAAGCTGAGAATACTACTAATGGGTCTCATTCACTTGTCATTTATAATAACTTCTGAAGAAAGAGGAAAGACAAAGAAAAAGAATGTCAAAGATTGTCTTCTAGAATTTTTCATATCCTGTTTCAGGTTAATGAAATAGCTGAAAATAGCCTAAAAGTGATTTACATACTTTTATATACCATTGTAGATCCATGCTGGATAATTTTTTTGCATATGAAATCATGGTACTTGGTATCTCTCTGTTTCAAACCAGATCATTTTCCAGCAATTTTTGCTTATCTCTGGGCTTTTTTTTTTTTTTTTTAATATCCGATAAAATGAATATTGTGGAATAAATAGAACATAGAAAGAAAAAGAACATAGAAGTCCATCTTTACACAGTGAATTCTTAAATCTCACTTCTCTTCTTACAGTTTTCTTTGGTTTCTTACAAAAATGCTCCTTTTTTTTTTTATTTAATGCTACTCATGTGTTAAAAGAAGTGTTAACTTTGAGTGAGGAAGTCAACTTTCAAAACTGTCTTGAAGTGGTTATCCTTCTGAAAACAGAATGTGAAATCCTCATCTTGTGTATGGAACTCGGATAACCAGGTGCCAAACTTTCTCCAACAACATCCAACACAAAAATGAATGGAGAAGTGCCTTCAGCTGCTCAGAGTTAGTGCCGGTGATTTTCGTGCCCAGCCTGCTGAGCTTTATGTACAACTGCAGCAGAAGTATGCAAAACTAAAGCATCCATTTGCATTTAGAACCAAAGCGTGCCTTTTCATAAGTCTTTGCCTTGGCATTTTACTGCCTGATGTGTACACAGATATGTCAGCTGAGCATATCAATAATCAGAAATTGAAAAGGATAGGCATGCATTTTGAGGCTGTTTTTCAATACCTCAGCTGATTTTAGGGCATGAAAATGAGAAAGCTAATTGCACCTCAGAGGAGCACAGAACATCATGTGTTGGACAGTAAAATTTTTAGGCAGATTCCAGGCTGCAAACTTAATTTCTTCCCTGATATTTTACTAACAAGCACACATTATCATGCAGGGATAACCAAATGCCATAGTGATCTAACAGGAAAGGCTCAGTCATTGAAACCCACTTAACCTACACACACAGTTATTAATGGTCTTTAATTCAGTTTAATGTCCAGAAGAGCGTGCAGTTGCCGGATAGGCACTGTGCTTCAGTTCCTCACGTCTATCCTAGACAATGTTCTCTGCAGGGCTGGCAGGGAGAGTCTTTCAGCACTGGGCAAAGCACAAGGTTCCCAAAATGAAAAGCTGAGGACATCCTGAGGTTTGGGGCGTGGTCCTCAGCATGGGGAATCACCTTTGGGTACATCACAGTGTGTCAGGTTGGGGTGAAGGGCAGTCAATTTCCCCCACAGCCGACCAGTGCTGTGCTTTGCATTGGTAGCTGGAAAGGTATTGATAACATGTCAGTTTTTTGGCTACTGCCAAGCAGTGCTGGCACAGCATCAGTGCTGTCTCTCCAACATTTCTCACACAGATGGACAGGATCTTGAGAGGAGACACAGCCAGAACACTGGACCCAGAACTGACCAAAGAGATATTCCATGCCAAAGGGTGTCAGCTCAGATATAAAACCTAAGAAAAAGGTGGGGAATGGAGTGGGGGAGTGGGAATTCCTTATTTACAACCTTTTCCTCCTGAAGCAACTGCTACCTGAACTGAAGCCCTGCTTCCAAGTGGCCGGGCCTCTCCATAAGTAATAAGATCTTCTGTGTTTTCGCTTTGCTTGGCATGCATGTGACCTTCAGTTTTGCTTTTGTAAACTGCTCTTATCTTGAATCACAAGATTTTCTTCATCTTATTTTCCCACACTGTCCTGATGAAGAGGGGGTGATAGATTGGTTTGGTGGGCACCCGGCACTAGCCAAGGACTACCTACCATGCAGAAGAAAATAAGTCAAAAACAGTGGGAAAATCAGAGAAAAGGCCTAACGCTGTAGAGAAAGAAGTCTGCATTCTTGTGTCAAAATGTAGCAGGATGTAGGTATAAAAATTATTAACAAATTACACCATCAGGTCAACAATTTGTACCCTTTTATTGTAGTCTAACAGCTATTTCCTAGAGCTCTTCTCTGGACAAATATTCAGTACTGAACAGTCCAGTTCAGCTCCCTAGCTAAAATGATTATTGAAATAACAAATGTCAATTATTCAGTCCACTGTATAGCACTGAAATCAGGATACTCCAGGAACAAATACCATGACTACAAAACCATACTAAAAAAATGGAAATTAACTTAGCAGTTCTCACGTTAGATCACTGAAGACCCAGACTGATATAGTGCTGTTTATTGTGGCACTGGTAAATGTTCTCCCACTAGGATAGGCACATTTCTCCCAAATTCTTGCCCAAAAACTTTAAATGAACAAACTCAAGGAGCCACATTAAATTTGGCTGCTAAACAAAAAGACTACAAACTTTTCATCACTTGTATTTCGAACGTGCTAAGCAGAAGTACATTTTGCAGGAAGCCTAAGATGGCTGTTTTGTTGTTGAAAAAAGATGATTCACATTACACATATTATGATCATTCAAGGGTGATCATACTTCATTTGTTGTGACATTATGGATGATTACTAGCTCTCAACAGGGGTTAAGGGCATCACAGAATTAGCCCACTGCTTTGCAACATCTTGCAGTCTTAACTCCTTTCAAATGAGAAATATAGCTCAAGCTTTATATTGCTTGAAGAAGAAATTGGTACACCAGAGAAGGGAAAAAAAACCCCAATACAACAAGACAAAAAAGCCCCCCAATCGATAGGTGAAGTTTACAAAAATTAAAGAATACGTAGGTAAGAAAAATCTGTTATGGAATAATATTAAGTACAAACATAGGTCATTGTTTGGAAACAGAGTTACATGTACTCCAAAATGCCAAGTCATTCCCACATTTTAAGGATATTAAATTGTTGAGGAATCCATTTAGTGGGGTAAGCAGCAGCAGTGGGAGCTCTTGGTTGAGCTCTGGGTGGAACCCCAGGCTGTGAGATACCTCCCTTTGCATAACAAATGTCACAGGGACCTTGCTAAGCATTCACACATTAAGAGTAAGAAATATTATGAGAGATTCTTCAAAGGTGTTGTCTTTCTTTTACTGTTCAAAAAATTTATTAAAAAAAAAAACTTCAGCATTTTTACTTTTTAAAAGGGTAGTCCAAAAATATGTTGCAGAAACATAAGAAAGCTTAGTTTTAATAACTGTATTTCAACATGATTTTTCAAATTTCTTAATGTTTTCTAACTGGACATGTAGCAAGTTATGAAGAAAAAATACTTCTTTAACTTTTTCAGGGTTTTTTGAAATAATATTTTTTAATAATACATGATCTTGTAAACCTACTACTTTTACTGTTACATAATTTTAAATTAATAATGTGTGCTTTCTGAATAGTATCACCACAGCCAAAGATGTTTAGATAATTATTTTTAAAGTTAATTTCAAGATCCATTTTTTTTTATTTGGAGCTTGCATTTTTGCGAGAGATATTTTCACACATTCTACTATTTAATACAAAGACAAATGAGACTAAAGTTTAGATTCCCATTCAAATGCAGTGCTTTAAAACATCCTCCTCAGAAAAATACAGGTCTTGTCAAAGAAAACGTAGAATGTTTTTCAGCATAAGTCACTAAAAACCCTAAAATCACACAGTAAAGTCAAGATGAAATATACCAATGGAAACATTTACAGCAGACAAGGCTCTTAGAAACAAAAGCTCATACTCTCATTACCTGCCCCCATCTTGAAGAGTTCCAGACAGAATCAGTAGGCAAGATCAGACTCACCTTCTGAATAGTTATGATTCCCTCCTGGGTGTCTTTGTCAACAGAAATTTTGAATACTCCCAAACCATCACCATCCACAATCTTGTACTCCATTTCAGCATTAGGTCCAACATCTGCATCTGCAGCTTTTATTCTGGCCACCACAGAAGCCACTGGCAAAGACTCTGGGACATTATACTGGTATGATCCTGCAAAATTTAAAAATTTAATGAATTCAGAGTCTCTTGGGACTGAAAGCCATGAAAAGAGAAATCTAGCTTTCTTACATCTACCTTCCTTTGAATCATGTGTCTGAACATTTACTCAGGCTACAATAATATGTTCTGCAATTTTGAAATAGAATTGCCATTTTGGCTGGGTTTTCTTTGTGATAGACCCAAAATACAACAGGCATAACTTCTTCATATGACAAGAGAAGTACAAGGCAAAGATGCAAAAATAAAATTCAAACCTTAAATGCAAGTCATGATGTGAGTCTCTGATAATGCAGACAATTTTACTTTGTTTTCCAGAAAAGAGGAAAGAGAAACAAATAATATCAATAATATCAACTTATTATACTATAGCTGTATATCATGATTAGGCAGTTCACAATCTGAATATCACTAGAAATTAATATACATTAATTTCTTTAACAGTAAGTTCATGATCTTGAGAATCCTAGCTTTCTTTATTCAAGTACAAAATGATATATGTGCTGTCAAAAGGGTATCAGAGTGCATTCTGTAGCCAATAACACACTCACCTTCAACTTCAGTTATTCTATTATTATTTCAAACAGTTGGTGGCTTGAAATAACAGGAAATCTATTATGTACAGATCTATTTTTTCCATTGTTGGAGGTGAGGCTGGAGCCAACATGAATATATCCTTTCCATTACTTTAATTCTATGTTTCCACTTTTTTTTTTTTAATGAAGAAAAAAGCACCCCATACAGAATACTATGAACAAACTGAGCTCTTTTGGTTTGAGCATACAACTGTGTGCTCCTTTCTTTAGTTTAGGATGAGAGTCACCTTGACAGAAATCAAATGGAGGGAAGGTAACTTCCCAACTCTTTCGCGATTAACTCTCTAGGAAACACTGTAAGCCCATGACAATGCACAAGGAATACAAAGGATTAAAGGTAAAATTTATCCTGAGGCCTAACTGGAAAGATCTAAATATCTATTATGATATATATTTTGTCTATTTATTGATAGAGAGGAAGCAAAATACATTAATAAATGTCCCTGCTGCTGTACAGGACTTCATTTCAACTGATCTGGTACGCATGAGGCAAAGAAAAATAATTCCTACATAATAGTAATAATAATAGTAATAGTAATAATAATATTAATATAATAATAGTACTAGTCTTGCAGTCAGTGTTTAACAAAGTTCTTAGCATGGAAAATAAGCATTTTTTTGTTTAGGAATATCATAGTGTTTACAGAAAATGGCAGTGTTCAGGAATGATATTACAAGTGATGTATTTACAAAGTAACTTACTGCGTGGAAAGCGGGGCGGGTTGTCATTAACATCAGTCAGGGTGACAGTTACAGACGTGGTCCCTGACAATCCCCCGTTCTGCCCAACCATGTCCTTTGCCTGGATAACTAGGAGGTACTGGTCCTTGGCTTCTCTGTCCATATTTGGAAGCGCAGTCTTGATAACACCTGCAGAAAGACAAGGTGTCAAGGATGGCACAAACAAAAATATGCTACTGTAAAAGCTGAGCTTGCCTGTAAAAGGTAACAGCATATCAGTGATTGCAGCAAGAGTGGAACAAATTAATTCCAACACTAATATAACAGGTTTTGACTAGGAGTTGCACTGACATAGCATAAGCCTTTTTTAAATAGTCACCAAACCCACCAATTTTTATTTAGTACTAGATTCACTGGGTAATGCTGTGCATGATGGTGTTTTCCAAGTATCTTCTCCCTGAATTAGTCTTTCAAATGTCTTGGGTAACACTCCCTTCCTTAGAAGTTGTAGTCTTCTCTATTTGATTTCCCACTCTTTTAGAGCTAGGAAGAACAGAATATTCTGCATTCATTTTTAAAATTTTAAGGTCAAGATTCATCTCACGATCTTTTGAATATCCATTCAAGACACTAACTCTTACCAATACTGATAACATGCCACACTTTGCACATATATGAAATTATCCTTTTTTGCCATATATTCAGTTTACAAATATCCACTTCTAAACCATTAGCATAATTAAGAGAGGTTTTTTTTAAATTTATTAATGAAATACTTAAATATCTGTGGTAGTTTTTGTCATGTCCATTTCATGATCTGTATAATTATATATCAATTAATTTGTAATAAATTGACATGAAATGAAAACCACAAGAAAATCCCATGTTTCATCTTTTCAGCTATACTGATATACATCAAAAAATAAATATGCCTTCTCAAAATATGATGATTTTATGAATATTTCATGCTCAGTACATAGTACAGATGCTAACCCTGATTTCCAGAGAGGCAGCTATTTGCTCTGCCAGCACTTAGTGTCAGCAATAAAAGAAACATAAACAAACTAAATAAAGAAGAGGCACATTGGGACACATATCTCTTCATCTGCTATTTGTTGAAAGTTTGCTTACAGTTTTATTCCCTTTTTCCTTATGAGTGTTGGACTTGCCATTAATCACTTTGGGTTGGAAACCTTTATTTCACAAACAGACTGCCTGGCACTATTTCACTCATTTTACAAGACATGTAAAAAAATAATTAATATACAATTGAATAGTGTTATTGTTTCTACCTTGCTACCATATTATTGTTCAAGGGCTGCCTGCAGTCATTATCACAACATACATGTTACATAAACATACACGGAGAAGGAGAAAGAGAAACAGAGAGAAAACCACTATAAACCATACTCATTGGAGGGAAAGGGACAGTGCTATATATCCCTGCTGAGAATGGATTTGTTGCAATATGAGGATAATTATAGCACACATTTCCATAAAATTCGATGTTGCTAAATAGAGCATAACCTTTTGGTCACAACATTGGGACTCAGGTCTGATTCACATCACAGATTTTTTTATGATAAAAAGGGTATTTTTTTTTTTTTTTTATCTTTTGTCTCAGCTTGGTTGTATCCAAAATGAAGACTATAACTCTTCCCCTTGTAGGTGCAAGTGAAGGCTCAAGCACTAAACTGAAATGAGCAGAGCAAGAACCTACTTTATGAAATGATACAGCAGAATGGGCAATATTTATTTAATCAACAGAGGCTTAAAGGTTACGTTTAGTTGTGGCTTAAAAATATTTACAAAATTTCAAGAAAATTGTAAAAAAAATGTTTCACCAGTAAAGTGCTTTGAACGTGGCAGCAAAATACTATATTTGATAAGCATAAGAAGCACAGTGTTTTCTTCTTCAAATTAATAAAGAAGGGATTAATTTCCCACAACAAAACTTCAGTTTGAAAAGTAGAATGGATAGTAATTATGCCTTAAACCTATTCTTGTGGAACAAGTTATGTGACATTTAGATATTTTTGAAATTTGAAAAATTGTTCAATGTATTTTGAAATTTTAACCGATAAGATAGATGACAATAGGCAGCAGACCAAGCAGCTGGTAGACTGAAATTCTATTCCAACAAAGCTTGTTTATTACATAGCTCAGATGTGTGGCTTTCATATTCTATTCTAAAGAATAAGAGATTAAAAGATCCACAAAACCCAAATGTATTCAATAAACCAAGAGGTCATATAATTAAGTTTCTAGCAATTTTAATGCATATTTTCCTCTTTTTCTCAGCATTACTGCAAAGGGTTTATGTGAATTTACCTGTTTTGGGCTCCACAGAGAAGTAAGGCTGTCCTTGCAATATGCTGTAAACGACTCGAGCACTGTTGCCATAAGTAGGATCATCTGCATCAGTGGCTGTCACTTGAACCACAGAGGTACCTGTAAAATGTTTGAGGGACTATTTCACATGAAAGATAGAAAAATCTGAACTACACGTACTCAATATGCTGTGCCAGTACATATCTGAAACAGTGTGAAGTGGCTTTTTCTCGACCGTTCATCATTTCCATGCTGATTCTGTTTTGTGTATCAGGTTCTATTTGTAAACTAGTAGTATCAGCTATCACAGAATTCCATCATGCCAAATAGTCACAGGCATTGACTCACAGCAGTAAAAACCATCTCACTCATTAGCTCCTACTCTCTATCTCTGCCTTTGCTTGGTGGAGGACATGTCAGCAAAATTTCTGTAATGATGGTGAAGCCTGAAGTCTGTTTGAGTATGAAATACAGCAGTAGTAGTTTTCCTTTTAAGAGAAGTCAGCATGCTGAAGTTGTAATGACTCATTAAAAATTCAAACATACATATATACATATATATGTTTTACAAATTTTGATAAATGTGCACAAAATTATTGTTAGCCTATAAAATTATTTACTGTTTGACAAAGAAATGGCTGAAGAGTTTCTCAGCTCAGAGAAAACCTGGTAAAAGCTGTCTCTAAATTCCTTTAAAAAACAGTAATTCCCTTCAATAATCTGCAATACTGATTTCCTTCAATATATCTGCAATATCAATTGTGGTAATCTATTGCGTAAAAATTCCTTGAGCAAGAAATGTCTCTGTGTTGACAGGAATAAGAAAGCAAAATTTCTAACTGGCTGATAAGAAGGTAATATTTTGTGAGGACCTCATTCTGCATCCAGCTCCTATTCATTATGTTCTCCATGTCAGTTCCCATTTGTTTTGTTCTATACAACAGCTTCCATAGTGTATGCTGAGAGCAGAATAAAATAACAGCCGGGAGTCAGGGCCTTGGCCATGGTCACCACCCTTTGATAGACAGAAAGGATTATTTTTTCCCACTGGCAGATTGTCTGGAACATTCAGACCTTCCACTGAACAGCCCAGGGACCCATTTGGAGGTGAGATTGCAAATTAATATTGTAGCAATTTGGCAGATGCCCAGTAAAGGTCTTCAAGAGAAGATTAGATTGTTTCATAGACTTTATTTAGACACACAATTAGAGAAAAGTATTTGTTAAACACAGTGTTCATTTTCTGAAAGGACATGTTTTTGACATGTGAAAATGAGACCAGTAAGTCTTGAAATCATTTTTTTAAAAGCAAACTGCAATAGCAAGTGTCCAGGGTGAACTGAATATAAATAATATTCTGGTCAGTTTTACCTGGAAATTTTAGGGAATGGAAGAAAGTTCTGAAATTCCTTTTATCTAATACAGTATATCTCCCATCCATTTGCCTCATCTTTTCCATTCTCAGGTAAGCAGAACATCATAAATGGAGCCTGGGACTAGGCTGAAAGTTTGGAGAGAGGATTAAGTGCAGCCCTCCATAAAACGGAACAAAGGATGGGTCCTGCTTGAAAGAATTCTAGCCAGAAATCATCATTCTTAAGATAAATTTATTCAGGTTATGGCCTAGTTGGCCCACATTCCTGATCTCTATTCCTGAAGTGTGCATGACAAAGTAATATGATTGCAATTCTATTTAAATGCAATTTTTCTCTCTTGTGAGAGGATTTTCTCTATTTTTGGGCAGAGAAAAGATTCCTCCCAACCTGAAATTTTACATGCAACTATTAAGTAGAGGGAAAGTTTAAAAAGAAAATTGGTAGTTACTCCATCAAGCCATTTATCAGTTATTGGACTTAAAATATATCCATTTTCTGTTCACCAGTAACTAAGAGCTTTGATTCAGTATGTCAAACTGATTTTACAGATTACTCTATAGTGTAATTTCATACAGGGACCTGTTTTAAACTTGCCAAAGTCTATCCAGCTTTTGAGAACAAGGGTATCATAATGACTGTTTGACATCCTGTGTTCTTTGTGAAAGCCAGGCTTACCACATTTACAAAGTCACTAAGCCCTGCCAATGAAGCTTACAATGTCTGCAAATATTGGCAAAAGTGCTTATAAACCTCACACACAGTTACGTCTTTGCCCCCTGCTCTTGCTGCTTTCAAGGGCTCCAGACCAATACAAGATCAAAGAAATTACAAGCTCTGCAATCTCAACACAGAGATTTTTGAAATGTTGCAAGTTTAGAAGTGCTTGTTTGCTGTAAAAATCTATTGATGTAGCAAACAAACCCTCTACATTCCATGAAATGAGAAAAGCTACTATCTGAGTCTAATTGTCTCTCTCCTAAAAAACACATGAATCCTCCAGAAGGTGGTGGTTTTTAAGTAGAAATTCTAACATCAAATCTTTCTGTGATAATTCCATTTAAATTTAATCAGTAACTAGAAAACAATTATACTTTTCCAGTCCCTCCATGCTAATCAACTTCTGCTAAACATCAGTGGGGGAAAGATCTGAAACCCATGCTATTGTCATTATTTCTTTACTAATTGCACACAAAAAAGGAAGAGCTTCTGAAGCCCCTTGCTGGGAGGGAGATTTCTGCACAACGTATTTTTAAGAATATACAAGATAACAGAAGGTATTCTAACTATGTGAAAAGTCCTACATGTAGAAAATCTGTTCCAAGGAAACAAAATGCACAGAAAGATCTGTATTTGAGGATTTCCAGAGATTTTTCCAGAAGAAGCATATTGCTCTTGAAGAACATGAATTCCTTCAGAGTATAATTGCCACGCACAGCTATCCTAATCTTTCTGCAATGGATTGATGTCAAATTAAAATACTACCCTTTTAAAAAACCAAAAACATAAAGCTCTGGGGATACTTACAGGTAGTAAACAAATCTAAAAGTGCGAGGAAAAATGGGTAGTTGCATCACAGTTCCAAGTACATCATCTTAGAAGAGTTTGTGTTCCTACACTGGAATTGTCTTCCTTGTATCCATGAATGCTTTACCTTACCCTCCAGCAGAGACAGTTAGCTGTCATATATTCATCCAAAATTAGGACTTACAGGTAACAGGGATAGTCGACAAATGGTACCACAGCTTTACTCCGTTCAAGAAAATGAGCGTTCCAATAAATCTTGTTTAGTCACCATTGTCCAGAGCCCTGGAGTGCAAGTGTAGACATGACCCTGTGCCTACCCCAAACTTTCATTAGTGACTTCATGTAAACTGCAGCTTTGCCACTATAACTTAAAACATTGCTTACAGTTTGTATATTTTGTATGGGTTGAAAAAAAAAAGCATTATTTATTGTAAATATAGCGTTGTCTTTTAAAGATTATTTTTAATTTAAAAAAAATATTTTTCTCTACCGTTATGTCTTTTTAACAAATCTGGGATATCAGTTCATTAAAAAGAATTCTATGTGTAGAAACTTCATAAATTTTTTCAACAAATGTACCAAGTACTGAGGAAAAAATTTTTTTTGCTGCTTATCAAAGTGTTCTTTTTTTGATAGTAGCTAGTAACAGACTTAATTCTGTGTGACTGGCACAGATTTCTGGTTTTATTTTCCAGATTTTTTTAAGATAATTTGTAACATAACATTTAATAGATATTGGTAGAGATTACTAAATTACAGTAATCTTAGAACTTGACCGATTTATGCTGATATTACAGTAAAATGATGGGAGGACATCTGCATACAGCACCTTGAATTTAGAATGTTATTTATACTTAAATTTAGCCAGTCAACGATCAACAATATTCCTAACACACTGCACAGATTAACCTTTTCTGTGATAGGAAAAGTTAAACTGGTGGCTGAAATCTGAGTTGGAGATCCTTCAAAGGGATCCATTTTGAACCTCTAAGTGTATTACTTTAGAAACCTCTACAGAGCTTTTTAGAAAGCCTGCTAGTAACTTACAGTAGATTTTATTCAAATTTTGAAATAATGTTTCATGAGAAATGATTCTGTGACTTCTGTTTTCATATTGGTGAGATTATTCAAAAGAAAACTGGTTTCTAGAACTAGAATTATTTAACAAATGCTTAATTTTGGAACCGTACAAACTCTTATCAATTGAATTTTAGCCACATTAACAAACTAAAAATAGAACTTTAGGGCAGTCAGTTATTAAAGTATTAATTTATATCAATTAACGATGTGTACTATGCCTAACGCACAAAACAGTTCCATGATAGCATCACTTTTCTACGTGGTATCAGCTGCTACTAGAAACATTAAGCACCTTTACTACCAAGTTATGAAGAATTCCCGCACAATCCTTACAGACAAGGGTCCAGACTGGTTCTGCTCAGTACCTTCTGGTATTTCTGTGCTTCTGCCGCTGGGCCCCACCCACAGCTGATGCAGCAATGCCTCAACAGCCTCTCACCTCCAGGAGTGTGAAAGGGAAGAGTCAGAGCTCTCTTCACCTCCTCACTCCTCTCCCACACCCTTGTTATGTTGCCTTCACTTGGGGAAAAACTCAAGAGTCCCAGCTGAGCAGCAAGGTCAGACAAAGAGAAGCAGAGGTGGCTTGCGCTTGGAGAGAGACACTTCATGCAGTCTCTCAAAGCCCCCCACTGTATCAAAGATTTAAGCCTGATACAGTGCTTTTGCTTTCTTTTCTTTGTTATATCATTCAGATATTTCTATCCATCTCAGTCAGGGGTAATAAACATGGCAGGAGAGATATCTGTTGTGCTGGTTAACAAGCAAAGCTGTTGATATGGCTGAAGAGCAGAAAAGATTAAACAAACCAAAACCGTGTTGGGCATTGGAACTCATCCCTACTTCCCTTGGATAGAACTCAAACAGACCAGTATCCTTTTGTCTGAAATATAATGCTGCTCAGTTTTTTAAGTACCAGACACAGTTTAAAAAAAATATGACAAAAACAAATCCTTATAATTTTCAGATAAACTGTATCTTTAGGGGTTTTGCCATTAATAGATTTACAAGCCATCAAGATATTTACTCTGTTCAGGATAATCAATATAATTGGGCCTGACCCAAATATAATTTGAACATGAGCTGAAGTCATTTCAAATAAAAGAAGAGATTGACTTCAATTAGCCTTAGATAATGTCCAAAAATATTTGTCAAATGAAATACAGAACCATTATACTTGCATAACCAGCCTGTAGGTTAAAGGTTATCGCTTTCCTAGCTTGATAGTTAATTTGGGTTTATAATCCTGTGATCTCTTTCATTTTGATTATTATCCAATTAAAAATCCTTGTTATGGATATAATTTTAAACAAAATAGGAGATAGATACTTTCTAACTCCTTAATATTTCATGGATGCTCTAAGGTGATTAATTAAAAATTATGTTATATGAATAAAGTATGAATTGCTGTAACTATGTAAGACAAAGTGCGACAAAGTATGACAAAGGAATTTCATGGTAATCTGTAGTTGTTGCAATGCAGTAGTTGGTAGGTGTGTGATACTAACCATGAAGATGTTTAAAATGTGCACTTTCAGGAAGTTCATGAATCTGAAACCACCCTTAGTTGACACAAATCTCACAGGGTGCACAAGTCTCAGTTAATAATTTTGCATAATACTTCATCTGAAGTGAAAATACATTAGATGTTGTATGGTCCATATGGGAGAGATTTTTTTTACTCCTTTATGATGTAAAGATTCAACAAAATATGCAAAGCAGCTCATTTTGAAAAACAGTCACTATATTCTCCATTGCACACAGTGCACTCCCCATAGATTGATTTCCAATATATTTTTGGAACAAATGGATGATAGGAGTAGAGGCATGAATTTGTACGTGTAGGTAAACCTAATATATCTACGGTGGTTGTCTGTATATCAATACACCAGAAAAGACAGAGGTGATAAATGCAAAAATGAAATATGGAGATAATTTCAAGTCATAAGATAGATGTGAAAAAAAAATCTAATGGTTGCTGCATGCTACACCTTATATAAATAATCTTATTCTAAAATGAAATGGCAACCTAATTAAGAAAAAAATTATGTATTTTAGCACAACATATTTTTGAAGTGGATTAGTTAGGTTTTAAAGTCTTAGATTATTGTTGCCTAGATTTTTTCAAAGTTCAGAAGTAAAAAGTTCCCAGCAATATATCACAACTTCATCTCCTCCCCATTACTCTGTAAATACTGTGGTGTCTGTCTTTTGTCCAAGGCTGATATTGCCTCTTCAGCCATTCACATAGTGCTTGAGTGACAATGAGTAAATAACAAGAGAAATTATGTCTATGCTCACTGCTTAGTAAAATAAATGTATAGAAAACTCATTAGCAATGTTTTGTTTATCTTCTATTGACTCCTAAGCCGAGTTTCAAATACATAAGCAATGTTTGCTACTGATTTCTGCAGGGGACTTAGGTAGGGAAGATTCTTTTTCTCACTTTAGCTCCAATTTAGATGTATTGTTTAACATTCAAAAACATGGGAGATCATTCTGAGGAAACTATAGCAAATTTTATGTGCAGCCTCACTGTAAGAGTACTACATTTTAATGTGGTTTAGAATTAGTCAAGCAAAGAAAATCTTTATTTCAATCACCACAGAACTCTCTCAAGCTGATGTGAGCCTTTCCATATACATACTTGTATTAAAATGTTAGGTTTTTTTGTTTGGTTTGGTTTGGGGTTTCTGTTTTTTTTGCGGTTTTTGGCCTTTTTTTTGTGTTTGCATTTATAATTTCATCTTAAAGTAACATTTACAAAAATATCTCTGGGCCAAGCCTTAATCTGGTCTGAAAGAGTCAGCTTTCAAAGGAGCAGCGGCACCTGACAATGGATGAGCATTTGGTTACTTTAGAATGAAGAGACAATGGATTTGATTTTGAAATCTTTCCTTAATTCAAACTCAGGAAAAATCAGCATTTCTCAGTTTCCAGTAAAGGGCCTGAAGCCTCTAAAATCCATTCTTCTCTGATTTCAGTAGAACTTTAAACTATTTCAAGGTGTACCCCAGTTCCTGCTGCTTGCCTATATTCCCCAGAAAACGGGATTTCAGCGTACGAAAAAAAAAAATATCCAACAAACTATTACTAAAGGTGCAAAACTTACAAAAAAGATCATGCTATTCACTAGCAAGAATTTGAAGAGTTTGTACTGAGCAGACCTTGTCTGAATGAAATTATAAATTATAACCTCTGAGTACCGTAATATAGGTGTGAAACTTATTACTGTTAATGGGAATTATAAAACAAAGCCTCTGGGCCCTGGAATGAGAAATACACCATAAAATGGTTATCTGATTCCTTGCATAGCTATTTGAGTTTCACAACATTTTTGAAAGGGTAAATACTTAATCTAGCATGTTATTTCCAGTTAAGTCTTGAAATATCTAACTGTAGCAGGTGTCTCATAGATAATTAAGTAGCTTAGTGTGAAACAGTAAGAAATAATGAAACTTTTAAAAAGGCAATAGGAACAAATTTCCCACAACACCAACAGTGTATTTCGCACTTACCCACGGGAGACATCTCAGGAACTCCAGCAGTGTAGGGACCATCCAGAAATTTTGGCTCATTGTCATTGATGTCCTGAATCTTAATGACGAACTCAGACTCTGGCTCCACAGGTTTATTAGTCAGCCTATCTAGTGCTTGTGCTCGGAGCGTGTAGTAGGCCTGCTCTTCTCGATCCAGCCTCTTTGTAGCATGAATATCCCCCGTGTTCTCATCAATAATGAAAATGGAACTTGCCCCTTCGCCTGACAAGATGTATTTGATGGAACCATCTCCTTTATCAACATCAGAGTGAAGCTGGTGAAAAATTGATGAGAGATGAGATTAACTTACAAGAGAGTCAGTGGCATGGAGATATGTGAAAATAATTCGAATGTTGAGCAGTAGTACATGAAATTTTATTGTTCCTGGAATTATAAGCTGAATGTTTATCACACACAACATGTGAGGGACCATTAGAATCTGTAAATTTGCTCCTTTATGCAAGAAAACTTCATTCTTTCCTACAAACAATCTCGCTCTTCTCATGCCAGATTTTTACAGAGGCAAACACATGCACACATATGGTCATAACAGTGACTTTATTCCTACCTGAATTTAACCACATTGCTCACTTCAGCTTATAATCCTACTGAAAGGTGAGACTTCCAACTAATGTCAGTATAAACTTAAAGTCAGTGTGTGTTTGCTCTTGTGTGTATTTACGTATTTTCTCAATATTTACTGCAGAGAGCAGTGAAACATGTCAAATGTTCCTCATGAGGGAAAGCAACAGGGCAGATACTGATCTCTTCGCTCTCATGACCAGTGACAGAATTCCAGAGAATTACGTGCAGCTAGGTCAGGGGAGATTTAGGTTGGATAGCAGGAAAGTTTTTCAACAAGAGGGGGGTTGGCAGTGAAACAAGGAAGTGGTCACAGCACCAAGCCTGGCAGAGTTCAGGAAGCATTTGGACAATACTGTCAGGAACACAGTGTGACTCTTTGGGGTGATCCTCTGCAGGGCCAGGAGTTGGACTTGATTATCTTGATGGGTCCCTTCCAGCTTAGCATATTCTATGATTCTATAAAATGAGGTAAAATGCTGATAAATGTTGATAAATTGCTCTCTACTATCTGATGGGCCTGTAATTTCAATTTTTCACTTCCGTATCTTGCTTTGCGTTATCTAATTACAGAAAAATGCAGACTCTGAGAAAGACGAAGGTGTTCTGGCACTTTTGGAAGCACACAGCATTGAAAGACAGGGCAGTTTCCCTGGGACTACTTTTGTAGGCACACAAGAAATATACTTCAGTAGGTCCAAATGTATCTTCCATTAGAAAGGCAAGGTAGATTTACAGAAAGAAAAATTCTTTCCTCATCACTCAAGATTTTTAACTTACAGAGCAAAATCCTACAGGTTTTCTAGCTCTTTTATGTCCAACGAGTTTCATCTTCCTGTTACAGAACACATACTCAAACACCTCTTACATATTCCTCAAACTTATATCAAGAATGTAATTCATCTGGATATCATATTATAGTAGCATGAACATATGATACATCTAATATTGTACAAGTGAAAAGACTATCAGTAAAATTAAAAGTATTTTCTTGCTTGTTAAATGTAGATTAACTTGTAAATAGCTGAAGATAATGTTAAATATGCTTGGATTTTTCTATCTCATATCTTCTTTGTACCTGTCTTAATTCCATGTTATCTTGAGTTTGGAGGTAAGTCCACTGTCATCACCATCATCATGATCACAATTTCCACCACTAACTTTTTTTCTCTCTGTTAGGAGTATCACTGTGACAGTATTCACTCCCCAAATACATGCAGAAAATTGTTATCTTGGGCATGACTTAGCACAGCTGCAAAATCTTTTCCTATTTCAGGAGGGAAGTATTCATGCCCAGTTTTGAATTTTTCAGCTGGATAAAAAGCTGCCTATTTCTTACACATTATTTCACTTATACTGTTTGGATATCTCATACTTACGCAATTACAGTGCACTCCTCTCTTTTACGACAGAAAGAGAATCCGGAGCTTTGGACTGGATTAGAAATACAGAACTAGGGTATCTAAATCAGATTAGCTACATTATTTCAAAATATGGTTTATCCTTATTCTGCTGCTACTTAAATCCAGAGACACCTGAACAAGCCTGAGATTTCTTTGGTGGAGTTCCCCAAACATTTAAAGCCCTACTTCTCTGCAGACTCAGGAATAAACAATGCGGACACTGTGAACAGGACAAGGTAAAATGTATCTCGCATTCAGGCTCTTTCAGGATCCACAGCACTGCATATTCCTCAGTCCCAATGGCTGGGGTTTATTGAGCAAACCATGCCTCTCTTCAACTCACACATCTGACAGCTGGGGCTTTCAATGCTTTTTCAAACTTGACTGGAAAAAGTATCCATCCTCCCTACAGAGGAGCAGTGGCCAGTGCAAGTAAGAATCTGTCTAACTTGTCTTTGATTTTGTTTGACCTGTTTTTTCCTTCCTCTTTTCTTTCCCTAATACCCACTTCAGAGTGCATAAGTCTCCTGTGTGCTGCTGTGTGGGTTTCCTTACATAGTCAGAATCCTACAGTCTAGGCTGCAATGCTGGACACCACATTACACAAGAACTGAGGTTATGGGATACAAAGATTCCATGCCTTTGTCTTTGTCAAGTGACTTTGTTTTCCCCGTACCCCATATTCTAGCTAGTTTTTCTGTGGTGACTGCGACTCTCACATCATCCCTGTAAAGGCTGTTCCACCTTTTTCTGGCGTACTTTAGGATGGATGCTGGATGAGACAAAAGCAGAAGACACCAGCATACCCAGCAGTTCATCAGGCAGAACAGTTTTCTGAATGTTAGAGATGTACAAGTAAATCTCTTCAAGCAGAGAAAGGAAAGCTTCCACATCCCCATTGCTGAGAGCAGCACAGTACTGTCCCATGGGGATGGAGCTGAGCCCATCCGCACACTACAGTGGTGTCAAACGGCAGGGCTGCACAGCCTACCTTTCAGTTTGCATCTACATCCAGCCCTATCCCG
>WBMY01013084.1:125278-156443 GCA_013397315.1 Donacobius atricapilla | reverse complement strand
AAAAAAAAAGGTTGGAATTTAAATTGTCATTGATTTTAAAGTCCTGAAACCAGAGAAGAAAACAAACGTGATTAATGGGCAGGGAGAGTAGCATAACTGTTAGCTGACTTTGAATGAACTAGGTATTTTTCTTTTAAAAGCCCCCAAATAATCCTTATTTCCCCTGTTAATGCAGTTTTTGAACTCTTTCTTTTCTGTTACAGAATGCATGTTTCTGTGCCTAAGAAACTAAAATAGTAAGAATTTGTATTAATTTACTTATTCTCTTCGATCACCAAACTTGGAATAAGCAGTAAGGTTTTACTATTCCCTCCTTCTTCTGTATTGTTTACAAAATAAAATGTTCAGAAATATTGGTGGAAAAGTTTAGTTAAAGCCGTTATACAGCCCTTATACTTTTAAGTGGTGGATAAGAGCTTCAGGAGGATAATAATCTTATCACCTCAGCCACATGAAGTGAAGTGAGCATTTAATTTTGCCAACCTTTTGAAAATGGAGGTTAAAGAGGAAAGGGAGCAGTGAAACTTCTTTATTTCCTTGATGGTTAGTGTTCAAAAAAATTCAAATTACAAGTACAAAAAAATCTAAAACTTTCACTTCACAATATTTCAGTTAGCATCTAAGTACGCCCTCAAGGCTTCTGGGTTGAAGACAATGTTCAGATGAAATGTTCCCCTAAGAATAAATGATACTGTCATCTAAAGGCTAGTGAGTTGAATAATTAGTAGGAAATACTGAAAACTTGATGTGATAAGAGTGTCCATGTCATATTTCTATGATATCTTTTCTCTTAATAATACTGAATTGTGTCTGTAGTGTTCTCTCTCCTCGTGTATACTTATATAATGTAGCTCTTTATATAGATAGAGATTGTATATCCATACTTAAAGTGCATGTATGTATACATACAAGTGCGTACATGCACACACACACAGGTCACCTTCCCTTTTCTCTCCTCTTCTTTTCCAGTCTCTGCAGCTGCTGTAGTCACAAATCTGTGCCTTCTCTCCTTCCCAGTTTTAATAAGAACTCAAAATGCCCTGTGGCGACAGGGAATTGTGCAGCCAGCCCATTAAGTTTACTGCAGCTACAGGAGGAACTCAGAAGCAGCTGCTGCTGTGGATGGAGCTGAGTGGGCATATGTAGCTGGCTGAGTATTCTTGAGGAGTTTTAATGGGCCATCATCATGACATGTCACTCCCCAGAATGACTATTTGTCATTCACACTCTTAAAAAGACAGTTTGGCAGCTTTGGGAGGTAAAAACCATCTGCATACTGTGCATCATCATGTACTAATTGTATAATATTTATTGGGGGTGGGGGGACAGCAATACTGTATTGTAGCACCACCAAGAGCCTATAGATAACATAACATGTTCATAACAAGAACTGGAAAAAAAGAGACCTGCTTTCCCCTCACACACAGGCTTCAAACTTTTCAGAAATTGGCTTCCTAGAATGGAAACAGACCACATGGTTTGCAAACAACATGCACATTGGAATCCTTATAGAGCTTTTCAATATTCAGCTTTGCGTGGGTTTTTGGTTCGGTTGTTGGGGTTTTTTTGGGTTGTTTTTGGTAGTGGTGGTGTTTGTTTTCTTCCCCACACTACTCCCAGCCTACCAGTATTTATTCCTTGGAGTACTCATTCTAAACATCTCAGTAACAAAACAGCATCATTGACAAACCAACACATAGAATGGATTTGCCATCTGACTTACTTTTTTATACAAAACCAGCTGTTTTTTTAGTCAAAGAGATTTAATTTTTAATTAAAGAAATCAGTGACTCAAACTTCATTTATACAAGTGCCTAAAACAATTAAATCGTGTGAAAATACCACTGCAGTGAAACTCTATTTACAAATTCTGAATGTTTATTCTTACTAGCTCTATTTTGGGTCTTATTTCTTCTCCAGGAAAGGGCCTAAGTTCCGTTCCATACATGCCAACAGCATTTCCAAATGATCCATATCTATTCATAATATACCAACTTGCTGTTATATACTAAACCGATGTATTTGCTGGTCCGGTGCTTTGATTTATTTTGTTGCCAAGAATCACGGAAGCTGTAAGACAAAATTCTCTTAAAGTCAGTACACTCTATTTCAGCAGTATAATAAACTTGTTTTAAGGATGCTTCCTCCCTGAATTACCCACATATGGCTTCTACTAAAGTGTTCAGGCTTAAAAAAATGTAGCATGGCAAACAAATACCAAAGTGCCCAGAATACTTCATAGAAGAATATCTCTGGGCTAGCAGATATCCACGGGTTTGAAAAGTTTATGTATGTGTAGCAGCTTGTAGAAACAGAACCTTCAAGAAACTTCACTCATTATTCTTCTCAAATTACTGTCTCTGTCTGCACAGTATTAACACACATACAGTGAAGGCCTGTTTCTTGAGCATGTATTTTCCTTGAATGAAACACATACGTAGGTGCGCAAATATATATATCTATAGTAACATGAGTGTTTTCTCTTGTTATACCTCTGTTCATACTTCTATTTATTATAACTTCAGTATAGTTTATTTATTTTTTTAAAGTTAGTTAGTTTGTTATTATGACCAGACAGTGCATGAGTGCACTATCCTTATATCACAGAAAGAAGGGAAAGAAGGTAAATGAAACAAGAAAAGCAGTAACAGAATTTATGAACCCTCGATAATGAAAAATTAATGCTTTTCCTTTTTTATCTCTCCTTGAAAACAGAAATAAGAAAATATAATACAAATATGGTAATTAGAAAGTTGTTTCTCCCATAATGCTTTTTCTATTCAGCCATAATAATTTGGGCCTAAGATTTCAACCATGGAAAATGAGAGCACATTAGAGGATCTATTTTTCCATCTCTAACTCTGTAATCTATAGAATTATTTGTAACAGCACTGCAAAGGAAAAATAATCATACACACTTCTTGTTTGATACCAAATTTACAAACAAAAATTCATTTGGTATTAAAGTATTTTCTGAGATAAGATATGCACTTATACTGAATGTATTTCTTTTAGGTTGGAAATTATATCTCTCATATTGTCTCTTCTTTGTCAAACTACTGATCTATTTTAGAGTATTTTAGTTTAGAGTGATTACCCTCTTTCTGCTTCAACTATCCAAAATAGCTTGCAGCATTGCGTGGTTGATAACGATTTTTCTCATAGGAACCTGCTTCCAAAGAACATTAGTACCAAGAAATAGACACCCAGAGGGTGTAAAGCTTTTTTCATTTGTTTTCGTTTTGGCTTTATGTTGTATCAATTCTTCACATTTAATTTGCTTTTGAAAGTTTAATGCTTTTAAAGATCAACTCATAATCTTATCTTGTGTGTTAGTGGGAAGTGCTGACACCCTGGCAGACTGGAAGACAGTGGTAAAACACCTAACTGTAAAGCAGTGTAAGTAACTAGTGTTATGTGTCTGGAGGAACTCATAAAGCTCTGGACTACAGAAGAGAGTACAATATGGTCATTTTAATGGTTAAAGACTTGCAATACAGAAAAAAATGTAGTTAACTGGGTCCACATACCCACTAATCTTTAGTTTCCTGAAAACAATTATGGACTCGTTAATTTATATTTACAAAGCAGTCAGAGCAAAACAGAATTTCCACATTGGTCTAAATACTAATTTCAATTTTTAACAGAAATGATAATACAAATGCCAGGATAAAAGCGTGTTATTGTGTTTTTCTTCTTCAAAATTAAATTCCTATTATCTTTTTTATAAATTTTTATATGTTTGAAAAAATGCAATAATTGATGCTGACTTCCATGAATGATATATAGTCAACTTTAAATTGACAATTCTCCATAAGAACAAATTGGTTATACATTATAAAATATTTCACACCACCAAGGTATGTAAATATTCTCACAAATCTAATCCCATAGGTCTTCTTACTAAGGTCAATGGGACTCCTAGACCTAAAGTACAAAATTAAGATTTTGACACAATGCCCACATTGGACATAATTATTACCATGAAAAGCATGTTGTGGAGAAAGTCACAACTGCCCAGGGCTGACGGTGGGTCAAGGAAATAAGTCAGTAACAGAGAATTCGAACACAAAATTTTACTATAGCATTTTAAAATGAGTGAATTAATTCATATGAAAAGGGCAAGGATGACTATCTACAGTAAAACGTTATAGTTTCATTGCTAGTATGACAATGTAAGATGAAAAACCAATGCATGGCCAAATAAAGTGGAGTATTAGATACCTTCCTGTAGACACTTGTATTTTAATATGAGTTCAGGTAAAAAAAGAGGAAAAGAATCATTTGGTTAATTTGTTATCATAAAACACAGGTTACTGTAGCTAGTGTGTTTACATTTCATTTAGAATTTCTTTCAGAGTCTGGCTTGATCAAACACCCTAATATTTCTGTAAACGTTTTCCATGAACTATTGTGACCCATTTCTAACTCTGCAGTAAAGGTAAAAGTAAAACACTGAATAACAAATAACAGGCACTTTTTTCAGTAGTCTATAGGGCATTTTTTTTCCCCCCCTACTATTATGTATTTCACTGAAGGTAGTTTATCATATTGATTTTTTCCCAAAATTATTTCTCATGTCCACCTATCCACCCATATATATATTGGCTAGTTAATTCACAGTCCATTGCTCAAAATTCACATCAAAACCTAGGGAAATTTAACCTGGTGCTACATCAAATAAAGCCTGCTTTAGAATTTTCTAAGTTAGGAAATCATCCTTATCCATGTGCATTTTGTCAGGACTTGCTTAACAGTCATGAAGGCTGGTACTAAGCATATGCCTAAGTACCTTTCTGAAATAGCACCTTAACCCATGTTCAAAGAGGATGGTTGCTTTAATGAACATGTGTGTCACATATGCCTAATTATAAGAAGCAGCATTGAAAGATTAAGAGACTTCATTACATAAATTCACACTGTAGCTGTTCAGTATTCAGAACAAGCTGAAGCGGGGTATGCACAGTAAATATGGACACTTCAAAGTCTGCTTGAAACTGTTCAGAATCATTTAAAGTGATCCTTTGTGAATAGATACTTTAAGAAGTTTGATGTCTCCCTAGCTTTTTTTTTTTTTTAACCATTCAAACTTGCAGGCCAGCAAGGGTTTTCACATATAACCAGGCTGATCTCATTAATACATCTCTTGTTAGGCATTTAAACTCCATAGGATTAAGGGCTGGGAAATAAATGCTTTTAATGCCCGTGTTTTCTGCTTGTTTTTCAGAAAACTGTCTTAACCTGAACAATACTAGGTTAATTGTAAATCCTCCTAACTTAGAAGGATTTTAACAGTTCTGTGTAAAAGGCAGTGCTCTCCTAGTGCCTTTTTCTATGCTGGTGTTCATAATGAGCATTTACAAAGAAAATCTCATCAAATTCCTCTGCAGTCTTTATATCTTGTTTTCTTAAATCATATTTTGACATTTCAAATGATGGGAGAAGATATTTATGAGTTAAGATTGAACTTCATTTATATTAAAAAGAAAAAAAACAAACAAAACAAAAACCAAAACAAGGGTATGAGATCTGCCATGTACAATGATGATACCAACCCAAGATTTTTTCGTCTGTTTTCACCATAACACTTTCATATTGTATTTCTTACTCATTGCCATTAAATGCCAGTGATACCGTCAATGCATGTGACACAGATAAACAAATTTTGAGAAAATTGTGAAATGGAAGGTATTGTTTTACACGGCTCATGTATACTTGCTTTATCTATCCTAAATTTAAATTGTGTATGCCTTTTTCTAATTCTGTAAGCTATCTGGATTCTACTGAACATTTTAGTGTCTTCTTTCAAAACTTATTTCTGGGGCTTCCGGTATTTCACAAGTATTGAGAATTTTCAATTTTCATAGAGGCCCCTCTGATTATCTAAAACAATATGTCCTTTTGACACTATAAAGGCCATTGAAAAGGGTACATAATTCAAATTCTTATGTAGTCCCTGATGAAATTACAGCACTCTTACCTAATGATCATTTTCTTGTTGACCCCCTTCTGAGTTAGCTTCAGTTCAATGAGAATAGTGCACACAGTGAGTTACTCATGAGAATATTCCCTGCTTCTGAAACATTGTGGTGAACATGAAGGTACAGGTGTTTTCAGAATTGGGCATTCTGCCAGCAGCAAACAAGACCAGTCATCTGAATTTACTCTCATCTACCTCAAATGTAGCAACTCAAATGACTGCTACTATTTTGTCTGTCATACTTTTGGAGTACCATCAAACATCTCCTTAAGGGATCTTTTATTATCATATCTTATTTTTTTGTTATAGTATCTGATCCAGTTTATAACTAAATATGAAAACAATGAATTACTCTTGGAGATTAGACTTTAAATCACTATAATACTTGCCCCTAGCATCCAAGACTGATCTTCGGTAAGTTTCACTTGACACAGCATGTAAACTTCTCTACCAGATTGTCTGAGCACACTCAAAGCTTAATTGATCCAATTTGCATGTCTCATCCTGGCAGAATTGTTCATCATTTCTATCCTCTTGGACTAAATGATCACAATCTAATCACTTCGTATACAAAGCAGATGGAAAGTTTCCAGCTCCTTTGCTATCCCCTTGCATACGCCCATATTAAAGCAAGTCTAATTCGACAAACAATCTGATCTTTCTGTATTTTTATAGGATTACGGTCTCATTGATAGGCCTTCTGTCACCAATTGTAATGTTCAGAACTTTATACTCAAGGCATTTCCACTTTTGTCTAGCACCTTCTGTGCGGTCCATTAAAATGATCATTTCAATTCCCCTTAGGGAAGTTCTGTACAGCTTGGTGTAAATCAGCACAGCTCTGTGCACTTAAAGAAAGGTACAATTTCTATTTATTGAGGATCCTGTAGTTTTAAGGGAAAATAAATAATTAATTACATCCCTACTTGCTAGCCTCTGACCCTTGTACACTAATAGATAGTGCCAAACTTTTATATCTGTTGAAAGGAAAATGTTATTTTCAGTAAATATTTTTCAAATAGAAACTGCTTCTGCACATGAAAAAAACCCCTTATTTATTTGCTGTACATTTTCCTGTCAAAATTGCACAAGTTGTCATGTGAACACAATGGCATTTTAGTAAGTAATGTTGTTCACAAATAGGTGAAAGTTACCTTGTGAAAATAACACAAATAAGGGCTTCTGCAAAAAAAAGTCACAAGCAGATTAGTCAAATAAATGATCTACACATTTCAAATAACTAAAATCAAACTTTCTGAAGTGAACAGAAAGTTCTACTTCCTAATCTCACTGGTGATTCACTGATAGAATTTTTATTCTCTGCCTGTCCCTGGTTTACAAACATTTCCAAGGTCACTGTGTTTCTTCACTCACACTCTTTCCACATATTCCTACCTGTTGAATCCATTGGCCAATAGTACCCCTGTTCTTCTGGGAGTTTGTGGCTGGCTTTTTTTTTTTCTACATACATCCTTTTCATAACTTCTTCCACTTTTCTTCTCTCCATTAATCTCTATTCGTATTTTCTCAATTAAATTTATGAAAAGGCAAATAGATTGTTCAGGGATTTTTAAAATTTGTTTTCAATGAAGAATACAGGAGAAACTCTAAAGCATGTTATTCACAGAAGTCATCGTCCCTGTCTGGTGGTCAGTGTTCATGACAGCTCATGGAATACCCTTCAGTTTGCTCTGCATCTACTTTTAAAAATTGTGGAAGAATGGAAGGTAAAAACAGTGCCTGTATAAGAGAGCAAAGGAGCCAGAATACACTATTAAATTCTGTATTAATTTTTGTCAAAGATAAAGTATGCCAATTTATTTATAAAATCATGCTTGTGTGTCCATATATACACAAAAATAGTGGTACAAGGGGAAAGATCATAGTTTTTCAATAGCAAATCTAGTGAATTCAACGTTAATTGGTAAAAAACAAAATTACTTAACCAATTAAGTCAATTTATTAATTAAAAAAATGCATCAGGACAGTAAACAGACCTTCTAATAGTATGCAGCATGATTTAAAAAGAAGCGGTAGTTTAAAACCAGCAATGTCTTTCTTTGTTTTGCACTTCAGACTCAGTGGACAGGTCATATGCAAGCTGTTCATATTGCATTCTTGGTTGAGTCTTTCCCCTGGTTACAAGCCAGTAAAACCCCTGCTATTTTCAGATTCTGTTCTCATTTTAAAAATGTAGTGCCCCATAGCATACTGTGGGGTTTTGCAGGTGTAAGGCAGTGGAACATAAGAAACAAGCCTCTGGATGACACTCAGTTTGCTGTCTCTCAGCTGCGTTAGCTCAGCAGGACTAATGGCGATAAAGAGTGGGAAAAAATTATCACTGGAACAGGCAGGTGTGACTCACACATAGAATTCATCTACTGAGTAACAGTATAATTTTATGCAGTCACTTTTAAGAGCAAATTTTCTGCTAGTCTGTAAACAGACACATATAAAACCCTCATATTTTTTTGTATGAGTTTCCAAGCCAATGTGAAGATTGAGCCCTGAGTGGTTTTTCCCAAGTGACAACCTACTGTTTCTTCTGACACTCCACCCTGAAGGTATTTAAATACTGAGATAAAAAATTTAACAGTATTAAATGCTTTTGTTGATCCCAAAGTTACAGGAAAACATTAGGGTGGGTCTATTGATTACTGAGACATAAAATTTCAGGAATATATATAGAATAACTCTTACCTTGCTTTGCAGGACATCATTTATAAAGTGATGTTATCCTCTGCCAAACATTATGAAACAGTGACTTAATGTTTAAAAAAATCTACCTTATTTAATTACACCAGTTCTGTGGCAATGCAAAGATGCCCTTTGATTTTGAGCATACCCTGAATGTACTGTTCATCCTCAGTTGTATCTATATTTTCACCAGATATAAGTTATTATGGAAGAAAAAACATCTGGTTTCACTCCATGACTCTCTACAATGGCACATATGTAATTTCTGCTGAAGCTCTCTTATCAATAAATGTTCTTTACAGGTATAAGAATGTTTGATTCCAGGAAAATTTGTGATATTGCAGATCATTTTGTTCACTCTAATAAACTTAACTCTTCTAACCTTGAAGGTGAATATGCAGCATGTCTCCCCTTTATCCTGCTAATTATTTTAAAAAATGATTTTCCAAAAATTTAAATTGATACAAAAATTGTCAGCACATCCTGCTAAAGTGTTCCAAAATATTTGCATTTTAAGTATACTACAAAGTATGCATCAAATGATCAGAACTGGAAGGTAGACCATTGTCTAAAACAAGGATGATAACATACTTTCAGTAGCAAAGGTAAATATCTGCCCTTTTTAATATGGTAAACAGATACAGACCCTTATAGCTTTAAATCAGAAGTATCTATCATCAGCATGGACATCTTAATCTTTCCATCTTCCTCACAGTCTCATTTTCTGCTTGGCAGGTATTTTGGAAGCCTGACAAAGCACCTGGGCCCTCAGTCTGTATCATCCCACACAAAAAGAAGTCATTGACTTCACTTTGTGCTACTAGAAGTAAAATTGCCAAAAAAATAAAAATCCAGAAAGATGATTTTATCATCAGGCTAGCAGAATGGACCATCATCGTCTACCCATCTCTGTTTACTAAAATAAGAGATGAATGGAAATAGTTGAATGTGATGGTGTGGCTTACACAGTATGGAACAGCATCTGATTTTGACAGGACATTGAAATTAGTCTGCACAGAAAAATTCTTATGCAGCCTGCAAATAGATGGGAGGAAATATAATTACATGAAATGATCAATGTCAAAACCCCAGTCTAGAAGGAAAGGTGTCTGCTGAAGATCCTGTGTGTTATTATTTCATCCCTTTAGCTCCCAAGAAAAAGTTTGCTTTGTAAGGTGTGAGCTGCCTTCTTCAGTGATAGACCAGAGAACTCATAATTTTGATTTTTGGCTCTTAATTTGGAAACAGTCTAGACATGGTCCAGTTACTTCCCTGACAGCTGAATATATTTGCATCCTTCCATCGGTCTGCTGGGAGCTCAGACTTGCTTGGACACCTCCAGATCTTCATGTTGTTTTTTACTTATCCATGCTTTATCTTGACCCAGTCATTCTTGGAACCTTTATGTATAGAATGCTATTCTGTCTTGTCCTGTGCTGTTGGGCACTCTGCTGTTCATGTTTTAGGCTTTTTTGAACAAATTCCAAATTCTCTAGCCCTCTCCAGTAATGTTTTATAAGAAATATTTACATCTTTCATTTTCTATTCATTGCTTCCTTACTCTCATTAAAGGACCATAAAACCTTTTTCTACTAGTTTTGGTCTTGATGATATTTGCTTTTGATGTCTCATGTCACAGATTACCTCGCTGCACATGGCACTTTCCTCTTTTGATTAAAAATGAACTTTACTTACCTTTTTGTCTCTGTCAAATACATCTTCTAGTTAACAGACGTACTCCACTGCATATTTTTCAAACCTGGATGCTACTGGATCTCTGGTTACCTGCCCTCTTTTTCTGTCTGTGCTAATATAACCAAGTCAGAACTCCTTTCTAGAACCCATGAGGTGGATTGCTGCGACCCAGACCAATGTGTGATCTATACAGATGCATATAGCTTCTTTAGCAAAGAGCACAGGGAATCAAAACCTGCACATAAGGTGATCCTCAACTGGCTGCACCAGGGGGTTGCAGTGTAGTGGCACAGGGTGTAGTTGGAGGCCTGTCTGTCATGGTGTCTCCCAAGGTTCAAAATTAGGCCTGGTATTGTTTAACTTGTTCATCAATGACTTGGATGAGGGGGCAGATGTCTTCTCAGTGAGTACCCTGACGACACAAGGCTGGGAGGAGTGGCTGATATCCCAAAAGGCTGGACAGCCCTTCTGAGGGACCTCAACCGGTTGGAGAGACGAGCAGAGAGGAGCTATCTGAAATTCAACAAAGGCAAGTGTAGGGTCCTACCCCTGGGGAAGAATAACCCCATGGACCAGGACAGACCAGGGGTGGGCTAATGGAAAGCAGTTCTTTGGAGAAGGACCCGGGGATTCTGGTAGACAGGAAAATGTCCATGGGCCAATGTGTTGTGGCCAAGAAGGCCAGGGGTATCCTGGCCTGCATTAGGAATAGCATTGCCAGCAGGTCAAGGAAGGTGATCCTGCCCCTCTACTTAGCCCAGGTGAGGCCCCATCTGGAGTGCTGTGTCCAGTTCTGTTCTCCTCAGTGCCAGAGAGAGCTCCTGGAGCTCCTGGAACAGGTCAAAGAGAAGGCAAAAAAGATGACAAGGCAACTGGAGTGTCTGTCTTACAAGGACAGGCTGAGGGAGCTGGGCATGCTTAACCTCAAGAAGAGACAACTGAAAGGGGACCTCATCAATGTCTGTAAGATTCTGAAGAGCAGTGCCAAGAAGACGGAGTCAGACTCTTCACAGTAGTGCCAAGCAATAGAACAAGAGGCAAGAGGCAGAGACTGATGCGCAGTAAGGTCCACCTGAACATGAGGAAGAATGTTTTTATTGTGCAGGAGACCACATGATGGAACAGGCTACCCACAGAAGTTGTGGAGTCTCCGTCACTAAAAATATTCAAGAGCTGTCTGGACACAATCCTGCGTTGTGCGCTCTGGGATGACCCTGCTTGAGCAGGGAGGTTGGAACAGACAACCCACTGTGTTCCCGCCTAACCTGACCCATTCTGTGATTAGATTGTTATGCCTTAATCTAAATTTATTTTGTCATTGATTGCTTTGGTATGTTGCTTTCAGTTTTACATCAGGCTCCAAAGTGATAAAAAACAAAGCAAAATGCTTCATCAGTTCCTTCCCATCTCACACTTACTCTCTGCCATACTTTTTCTTCTCTTTAACTTTTGCAATTGCTATTTTCCTAAACTAAAACCAGTATAGACTAGGATTTTTACATTTGCTTTGAATCTGAATTAAATAAATGTGTCAATACAAGCAAGAATTATTCCTCAATGTGAGGTTCCTCCATTGTTTCCTAGACATAGATTCCCATTTGTGTATATGCTTCATCACTGCTATCATTCTAATTCCTGCATGCTTGCTCCATAAAACTTGGCTTCACTTGGTTTGTCAGTCAAACATATTGAAATGTTTCAAACAACTATTATTTCCTTCACTTTTGAACTGATACTCACTCAGAAGTATGCTCAATTCATCATAAAGAGAAAAAAAACCCACAAAAGCAATAGGGCTTCAAGATTCTCAGCATGGTAGCAAACATGAACTTGCAAAGCAAGAAACAAACATGAATAGAGCAATTTGAATCTTACAATGAGTAAGGAAGTAACAGTTTCACTTGGTTTATTTCCTGTTTAGATGAAGCTACAATAGCGTGCTTTTGTTCACAGCTCTTCACTGTCAAGAAGATATTAAAAAAAAGGAGGGGATGAATAAAAGAGCAGTATGGATGAACACAAGACTACAGTGTGACTCAAAAGGAAAATCTTTTAAAAGTATTGCTTGGCTAAACAGCAGCTAAGTGGTTAAGGGTGAAAGATGGGTGGGGATAACAGTCTACACATGCATGAAGATTATGAACATACAGGGGCAAGTGGAATTATTTAAACAGTTTTTAATATGTAGACTATGTAGAATTACAACTCTGCCAGTTAAATAAGAAACATAAAAATATGTCAAGCACTTTTCCAAATTACTTCTACACTCGTATAATGTGTATAGACTGCGCAAGAAAGACAAGTTAAGTATTTTGCTAATTTATGGCATTACATTTATACCATGATTATGGAAACTTAAGAAATGACCATCTGCTTTTCCCAGCTGTGTCTGAAAACTTTTCATTGTTACCGGATAACAAGCTAAACTTCACCTAATACAACACCTGCCTACCTTGTAAGGAAAATGAATTGCCTGATTGCCTAGTCAGCAGGGTTACAATTTGGTACCTCAGTATGAAGTGTTTAAGCAGCTTATCATCCTTACACATGCACCATCCAACTACCAGATTCCATGTTTTGGAAGCATTTCAAATGGAAAATAACTTTTTGGGTTCAATTCTTCTCACACATACTCCACAGCAACAGAATTCCTTGTCTCAGTAATCCTTAAGGTAATTTCTCACAATTTACAGAAACAAAAAAACTAAATGAACCAGTGTGACTCAGGCAATGTTTTGTGGAGTTCATGCAGCAAAATCTTCTTATATCACCTAGAAAATGACCTTACATTTCTTTCTTTCTACTCAGAGGGGGCCTAGGAATTTTCTGTGATGTAGGAAGAATATTATGTCAGACTGTCCTTAATTGTTAGCATACACCTTTTCACCCACATGAAATGCCATAATGCAACCCTTTGGTGCTTTAGAAATATTAGAGTACTATATGAAAGGAGGGCACTGTTTCTTCACTGTCAAAATGTGGAATATATTGATATATATTGCAAATTAACCCTCAGTATTGCTCTCACTAACCTACAGAATAAAATATAAGTTAAAAAATTCAATTTTTAAATGACCAGATATTTGTATTGCAACATTAATATTCTCAAATGGTCACCCAGGGTGAATAAAACTGATCTGAAGATTCTGGACTAAATCTTCAGTTACTCTGTGAACAGCATAACTTAATAATCAAAACATATTTTAAAAAAATTGCCTTCTTCTTGAATGTTTAGAATTATTTTCTTCTCCCAGGGAAGATCCCTGAAAAAGACAGCTTGAGACCAATTCAGTGAGGCATATTTTGTGGTTTTGGATACATGAGTAATGGTGCATGGACTTCTGTATGCAAAAGAGCTATATCTGTCTTGGTATTCCTATTTATCTGGAAGAAAAATGAGGCCTATTCTTTTGTAGGTTTATGACTTGTAGTATGCTACTACCATACTATGTGCCTTACACCTACATAAATAACAATATTACTTTTGCAGCAGCAAAGGTCTGTAACACCATCAAATATTTTTACATTGAGAGAACTATTAATGGTAGTATTTTTTTTCAAGAACATCAGCAAGAAATAATCCTAAATATATTCTTCAATTTTATGAACCCTATTTACTGATTTTGGTGATCAGTGTCTGTTGCCAATGAGCTTCTTCATTGGCTAAGTTTATAGTTGCCTGGGATGTTAAGGGGGTTCCCATTTGTACGTTGAGCTCAAGTGATGTATAGTTAGGCGTTCACAGCTTATATCTATATCAAGTAATCAACCCCCCTCTCTATTTTTAACTGGCTAATCTTCCTTCTTATAACCTTGAAGTTATGAAAGATTAAGTATTATGACACCCTCAAACTTCTGCTCTTGGTATAGGCTGCTACTCATAGCATGACTATGGTCTGGACAGTTGAGACAGAATTAAGAGTTCTCCTAGAGCACACACTCCACTGCCTTTTCTAAGAGCTACTTGTCTCTAATTTACATGACAGTAAGTGTCTCTTCCAGTGCAAAAGTGACAGACAAGATGCTGGTAGCATAAGTTGATAGTTATTCCAAAAGAACGGAGCAACCTAGTGTATTAACATCTTTTTTCTCTCAGCAGTTCCACCATTAGCACTTTGCTCAGCTATCTCTTCCAAGGAAATACATAATGCTGAGAGAAAAAGATTATACTGAAGAAATTTTCCAGTACTTATCACCAGTGTATTTATGTAAAAGCCAGCTTATTGCACGCAAAGGATTTTTTTTAGGATCTTTAAATACATTGTCCCAGATCCTCCCTTTAAGTGGTTAAAATTAGCACTGAAACATTGACATATGTACACAGGTGCTATTTTATTAAGCGATTATTGAGAAAAAAAAAGGTGGGGGGGAGGAAATAAAGAAATGCAGTATAATATTTAAAAACAAATGTGAAGCAAAGAAGAAATTCAGTATTAGAATTATGATAAGGCAGCAACAGCCCTGGCAGCAATTTTATATGGTGACACATGGAAAACACTTAATACATGAAATGAATGCCCAATGAGTCTGTAGGCAAGCACTTATGGCTAACAGAAGATGTAAAAGAAAAAAAAGCAAACATCAAAAAGGTAGTGTGACAGCAGGCTACATGATGTAAAACTATAAGACATATGCATTCTGATATTTTGAAAGCAATTGGAAAACATCCTTTATCTTTACTGGTCTAAAAGAAGATGTAGCCTTGTACTAACATAGATATTAAATACATCTGCACTAGGAAGTTTCAACCAACTTGTCATCTATAAAGATTGGGAAGTAAAGGCAGGAAAGAACTCTCTATTCTCTGCTCATAATGTTTTAAAATATTGCATGAGTCTCTTTCCCAGAAAAAGAAATATTCTATTTTCAAAGAAAACAACACTAGTGACCCACTGTTGAGAAACTATTTTCAGATGTTGATTAACACTATAGCTCTCTGAATTCTGTCATTGCTTCTTAGTCTGCTATTATTTCTTGCCTGATGGGACCAGTGCCTAAGAGCAGGGGTTGTGTTTGCTTGAATTTTAGCTAGCAAAATAATTCATATATGGACTTCCTTAGTCTTAGAACAATGCAAATACTCAAAGTTACTCCTGATAGCCATTGTTTTACAGTGCTGTATTTCCAATGCCATTAACACAGAACTGTGAGACAAGAGGACAGACATAAAACTGGATGCTGGATGACAGCCAATAACAAGAACTAAGGGACCAAGTACAATCTCAGAAGATGAAAAGGAGAAGGAATGTCAGAACATCACTGAAAATGTCAGCTGAAGCAGCATCAGCTTGACTGACATCAGAGCTTTAAATCTCATGCTCTCCTGAAAATAAGGCATTTTCTGATTACCAGTCAAGCATACAGGTGCCTCTCATCTACATATAATTGCAAAATTAGCTTTTACTCTTGCTTTCCTGTTTTGTCAGAGACTCATAAAATTTAGCTTTAAATAATGCCCAAAAGGCATTCAGAGCAGAGCACTGCAGGTAGAGCCTCTCAGTCTGCTGAAGTACAGAACTGGTATTACAGGATTACATAAATAGCATGGCTGTGCCATTGAACGAAAAATTGCCATGAGGGCTGCCTAATTTACTGATGTTGTCATCACCTTCACTAACCTTCCTCTTCTGTAGTGGCACATGTTAAGGATCAATGTTCTATATTATAAAAAGAGATCAAAAAGCTACATGTTCTGGTTCAGTATCCAACCATAAGTCTCCCAACTCTATTATCACTTCTAATAATGAAATTACATACAATTTGCCTTTTAGTGCTTGGGCTTGTGAAATTGTCATCACTTTAAGTCCCTGGCATAAAACCTTTTCCAGTATCCATTCAGCGATGAGAGAAGAGGACTTCTGGTAAAGAGGGAAATAGGAAATTACACTGTAGCTCTGCAGGCTGATGAAATCGACCAGGAAAAGGCAGATTTTAGGTAATCCTTTTGGATAATTCTTCCTGTGTGCCTTAATCTCACCATTCTCCCCAGAGACACTTTAGCCCTGCATGCTAAGGAGGGAACATTTGGATTGTCAGCCAGCTCTCAGTTATTCAGGGTAATCCAAATAAATTACAGCATAGAATAGCACAATGCTCACAGTGACTATCCAGTGAAGAAAAATGTGTGATACTGGGACTGAACAGAACAAGTTGAGATGGCAAAGTCATACCTGTGCAGTATAACTGAAGCATCACTTCCCCAAGACCTATTCAATACACAAAGCGAGTAAGCAGGACTGAACTGTTTTGTCTGTTCGTTTGTTCCATTTGCAGCACTTGTGGTCAGAAAATACTTGAGAGGAATAGCATGTCCCATTTTACTGAAAAGGTCAACTGTTATCAATTTTCATAGCACAGAAAAGCAAAGAGTTCCTGAGATGGATAAATATCAGAAATACAGAGATTTGCTTTTTCCCTTTCATAAATGGCCTTCTGGGAGTATATAAAACAACAGTGCTTCAAAGATTATGATAAAAGTAAAGATAACACAAATAGAAAGGGAGAAAAAAATATAACAAAGGGGAAGTTTCTTTCTGAGTTATTATGCTTTCTGTTTTCCACACAGAGGCCACAAAGACAGATGAAAAATAGTTGGTCTGAGTTTCTTTGAATGTTTTTTTCCAAACCTACTTGGGGTGGAAAATTAACAAAATTCTGCAGAGTTGTGGGTACTCTCAGCCAGGAGCTGACTTGCAGAGCAGACATGAACATTTACGTTGCACAGGATGCTTGGAGGGGAAAAAACACAGACTAAAGCTGAGCAGAGAGCCATAGTCCCTGTGGGTGCCTCTAGAAGCAGCAGGAGGGTGAGATCCCTCCAGGGAAATGCGCCTGACTACTCCTTCTTCCTATATGCAAGTGAGGCAGTCCAGTCTTTTTTTTACCTTCTACCTATATTTAGCCTCTGTAATATTACCCCATGTCCTCTGCATTTCCCAAAAAGCCAATAATAATTCCCACAGTTCAGTCTGAGTTTGACTGAGTGGCCAGCACTTCTTCAGTACTCAATGCCTTAAAGTATTTTACCAAAGACAGTTATTATCCAGCTCAGTCAAAATTCATCAGACACATCTTAAATTGTCAGGCTGTGATTCTGTGAAAAGAGTCCTATTGCTGACTGCATCTGTATGGCCTGAGACAAGGTCACATGACAGGTAAATATATTATGTGAGTAATTTTGTCACCTTATTGATATATTCACCAACACCTTTGAAAAACAAAACATTAACCCAAAACCCTAATATCCTCCTCTATCCAGCCTCCTTCCCTCCAAAATGAAGAGACTGGAAAAAAACTACCCACTCTCTATACTAATAATATACTGCTGCTTTAAAAACCCTTTCCTCACCCTGACTGTAAGTTCTCTTAAAGCTTGTAAAACCTGCATACTCTCTTAAATGACCTAATTTTACAGGAAAAGCTTAAGTTCACTTCATTTTTTTTTCCATATGCCCCTCATTTTGTACTACTCCAGGAAATAACAATGCAAATATTAGCTTTTATGCACTTTTGTCCATGTTTGAAGATTGAATCCAACAGGTTCATTTACCTTAAAACAGTGAGAAGAGGCAGGTAAAATTGTGTTGGAAGGCAATGACTGTGAGATATAGGAAACTATGTGCTCTTAGTTCACTCATTTAACCTTTTTTCTTGATTTTAGAATCTAGAGAATTCAGGTTAGGACTTACACTTTACTTTCTCTTACATTATAAATAAAAAACAACACTCAGGGCATCTTACGAGTTCAAAGTGTTATTTTTGAGAATCACCAGTCAGCCTCTCAAAGTTACATATGGATTTCTTGGGTTTGTGCTCCATCAAAAGTCTCTGTCTTTTATTTTCAGTCCTCCATATGTTAGTGAGATCTCAAGGGAAAAGAAGAGTTCAACTCAGCAAAAAGCTTGAAACTGCCCTGTGACTATACCTAAATTTACAGCTATTGGAAAAGGAGAGTTGGTTTGGTTTGGATCCAAAAGAAAACAGTGAAGCCAGCTATCAGTCAACATCTCAGATGGAGTTCAAAGACTTGTTTCATTTCTTCAGGTTTATTTGTGGCTCCTTTTGTTTGTTTGGAGGCTTTTTTTAACTTTTTAATAAGAAAAATGAAATTATTACTGGCAGAGATTTTGTGTCATTATAATGCTTTTGATGAGACTGATACTCTTGAAGCAGAACACATTAAAAGAAATAATAAAGAAACCCATCCCACCGCTCAAAAAAACCCCCAAATCCTGAATGTCTGATAGTTCTGTAACAAAACCAAAAAAGTATCAACAAAATGTTAAAATTCACCCCTTTTTGCCAATGTGTACCCAGGGAAACTTCACTTACAAGACCATATACAGCTTTTCAAATAATCAACATAATAGTACACACTTTTTCCTAATTTTAGGTGTTTATGTTTCAAATCATTCAAAACTGCTCTATACTATTTTTTTTCCCCAAATAGATTCCATTAATGTCATTTACAAGGAAAATACAGAGTAAGGCATTTCACGAAAACATATTACCAAGCAATAGTAAGCATTTTCCAGAAAACAGAAGCCAGCTATGTTTCTACCTCAATAAGCATCGCAGTTAACTGCCTCACCTCCTACATGGCATGTCTGGAAGAGAACAGTGCCTCTTCAAACAGTTTAATGTGTTAAACAGTTAAATGCTTCAGCCCTTCAAGTGAACATAACATATGCTGTCCTGACCGGCAGAAAAGACTTGTATGTGGTTCAGTCCACAATCTGATTACATGTTAAGCACCTCCCAAGAGGTGCTCAGAATTACATCCAAGATGATTAAAATTCATATCATAGAGAGGAAAGACCTAAATTTTAAAAGAAGAAAATAAAAAAAGGCACCAAACTTCTGTTGCCTCTGACTCCTATCAGAGTAAAATTAATGGAACTCCTCCAGAGGTTTCGCCAGAGTCATATGAATACAAGTCCTGCTGCCTTAATTAAAAAGAAACCCAAAAAAAACCCCAAAAAAACAACCATATGCATTTAGGAAAACAAAATAAGGATGTGCAGAAGGAAGGCTGCAGTATACCTCATGTATAGACATGAAGCCTTGTTAAACAAACATGAAAACACTGAAAAAATTAAGGGAAGGTCTTGTTTTACTGAGGTGAATAGGAACCCTACTACACTATTTACGAGGAATAGGACTTTACCCTGCATGATCATGTAATTAAAGTGTCAGCATGCAGACACTCAGGAGGACAGAGCTAGTGCTGAACACGGAATTAACATTGGTATTTCACAACTCCTGAATGATTTGCCATGTAACCCTAACATCCCCCAAATGCTGCCTTCCAACCAGAATTGCCTAGGGCTTTGTGAAATTGAATAGTGGCAGGGAGACAGTATTCTCCATTATAGCTCCATTTGCTTGAGTGTTTCTGAAGCCTTTTTATCTCACAGCCCTTAAAAGCTGGAGGAAGGTCCCTCCTTCCTGGATGTGCAGTTAGATTGGTAACCTGCAAAGCATCCTGAAGGTAAGGCACTGCAGGACTGACCTCCCCAGAAGTGGAGCACTCTGCAGAGTCTGGTTGCTGCTTCCACTTCATTTGATGAGAAAAGGGAGTTATGCCAGCTTTTTGCTTGCTGCAGCTTCCTCACAAAGGGCAAAAAAAAATTAAAAAGAGGGGGAAAAAAAAAAATCCATCCTTCCTATCCAAATCTCGATCTCCTCTGTCCCTACCTGCCTGCAAAGGATTTGGAACAAGAGAAACAATGTTTTCAAGAGGAGAAGAGGGGGAGGAAGGTGACTGCTGCTCGCTTCAGAGCGATGCTACACATAAGATGTTAAAGACACAGAAAGAAATTCACTTCTTCATCTTTTTGCTCCCCTGTGTGGGAATACAGCTTCGGCCATGATTGCACCTCAGCAGCCACACAGCGAAAAGCCTCTACAGTGAGAAGGTTAGGAACTGGGCACATCTTATCTTACAAGATGCTTAGCAAGGACTGTGCTTCAAGGAAGATGGGCTTCCTTTTGTAAGTGAATTTTTTTTATCTGCTCTTCCTACAAAATGGATTGCTGGTACAAATTCCTGAGCCAACAATTCATAGTGCTGATACAAAAGCAGGCTGGGCAGAATGTTTCAGGGAAAAAAAGAAAAAAAAAGGTTGCATTTTGGAAGATATCTGCTTGTGAATGCTAGGACTCTTGCAAAGGATGGGAAAGAGCAGACTGTGAAGCTAAAAATAACCATATGCATGCAAATATCATGTACTATAGCACTACCACAGCATTTTTGGCCATAATATAGCAATCGACTGAATATGAGACTTACTACAGAACAAAACTAGTCTTCACTTGAGTATTTCAAAACACTTCTTTTCCAGGAGAGAAATTCAAATTTGCAAGCACACTTCTTTTTTTATCAGTGGGAAAGAACGCCAAATAGGCCATTTCCAGAGCCACACAAGAAATTCCAACCTGGGGACAAACTTGCCTAAAAGACAAACCCGCACTGACGACCAGCAGCTGTGTGGCATCAGAATGGATATTGCTACATAACGTAAAACTTTACCAAAACTTTCAAGACCCCTGTAATACAAGATGACATTTCTGATTCTAGCACACCTTTCTTAAGGGTTCAATTATGCAAAGTACCATTCCCAATTCAGAAAAGCACCTAAACATAACCATAGCTGCAATCATGAAAGCAGTTCCCTATTTAATTTGATTATTCAGTTGGCGTGATTAGATTCAAAGTGCTTAACTGTATTAACACAAACATCAAGGTTTTGTCTCAGTAGGATGAATTAAGTAAGATGAAATTCATTGCTCTGGTATATTTGAAGCAGTGGATTTCAGATTACTTCATCTCTTTTTCTGTAAGTATGCTATTGTGCCAAAAGCTGTCACTCCCTTGTTTTCTATGCATTTGCTGTATTTTAATGAGAAACTCTATTTATTGATTCTGATATTACCGAGAAAATGGGTTTTCCTTTCAATAAGATGATTACACATAAATGTTACAGAGAAACACAAGAGGGGGTTTTGTTTTGTGGGCTTTTTTTCCCCTGCATAATTGCTGAAAGCAGCGTATTACCCACTAGCACAAGGCAGTAAATGAGCTAAGTCCCGGATTCACAGCTGTGCTCAGTGTGCTCCACGTGCAGTGACGGGCGCTCAGAACGAACCATTTGGGATGCCCTGATGTAAAAAGGCCTGGCGCTGTACTGGACCCGTGCCCATTGCAGGCGAGGTAAAGCCACAAGGCTGTGCTGTGCACAGAGGACAGTGAGGCCCCCAAGGTGCCAATCTGCCAGCCAGGCAATGTCAAAGAAAAACAGTAATTCAGACTTCCCCCCTTCTCACTCATCACACCCACAGACGCCTGATTCTTTCTCTCTTGCTTTCAGTAGTGCTGAGTTTTAGGGAGCAAACAACATGATACAGAGCTACTTTTTTTCTGGGACTAGCTGTTAACTCTTAAAAAAAAAATTCATCATTATGACATGATTCAAAAAAGAATACTCATCATGATGTTCCTTTGTTTCAAAACCTAGTATAAGTGATAAACATTTTCTATCAGTGGAGGCGAAACATTTTCGTTATTGTACCAGAGTACAAAAAAAGGAGTGCTAATATGTAGAGTTCTTAAAGAAAATTGCAACAGGAACCTTGTGTTCTAACAAGAATTCAATGTGTTGCTGTTCTGGGATCACAGAATTACAATTTTAGGTTGCATCATATAAATACATCAAAAAGCAAGCATCTGCACCCTCTGAAGTTTATTTAAATCCCCTACCTTTCCTACATAGAGTGGGTCTGTACCCATGTATTCTTCCAGCACAAAGAACTGATTCCACACCCAGCTGCGTTTGGTTCTTGTCCTCCCTGATTGAAAATAGGGCTTTGACCTGGACCTTGTGAGCTCTGCTTGATTCATCCCAGAAAGACACAGGAAAAGTGGTAGTATCTGAAGAAAATGGCAAAATTCCACTTTGCCCAACTTCATATTTTCTTTTTGTTGTTTTTTTTTTTTCCCTCGGTGAAAGAAAAAACCTTGACCAAAGCAGGCACAATTCCAGTTGTCTCAGTAGCTCTAGCCTCCGGCGAGGTGTCAGCTGGGAGTCCAGAGATAATAATTTGCAGAGTGGTCGATTGGAAGATGTCACCACTGCGGAATAGCCTTCACCAAAGAAATGGTGTAATGGGTACCTATCCAGGAGAAAGACAAGAACTGTTGTCAGAATTTTAATTACTTTTTGAGTATGCAAATTCTTTGCAGCTTTCACATTGTGTATCAAAAACTGTTGGTTTGTTACTTTTCTCCTCATCAACAACGAGTTTACATAAATCTCTCAGAGTTTGTAGCAAACTTCTTGGATGGCATTACTACTGCTGTATTTATAGCCATAAAGTTTTCTCCTGAATGTTCTCTTAAGACACAATTTTTTTCCAGTAAAATTGTTAAAATTCTTTCTCTTTAAAATAATCAGAGTAAGTGTAGTTATTGACAGTCATTTGGTTTGATATTTTCTCTTCTGTCTGCTATGGTCTGCTTGCCATTACTATGAAATAATTACAAACCAGCTACAGGCAGCAAGTTGTATTAATGGCAGGAGCATATCCTACCTTAACTCTCTCCCGTATAACTCAAAAGTAAAATGAAGGAGCATAAGATGAATCAGAACAATTTGATTAATTCTTAGTCACAGTAGACCAGATGCTATGACTTGTTCTGATCTGAACCAGACCTGTAAAAAGTTCTGAGTCTCTCAACTCAGTTTCACTACATTCCTAAAGCAAATGTCAGGCACCATAAGAAACATGTTAGACTACTTTATATATTTATACAGAAATATGCCCAGAAAGATCAGAAGATAATGTCATTTTGTATTTTCAATGAAACCTTGATTTAATAACAAATGATTTTTCAGCACTAAAACATGGAAATCGGTTTTTATTTAAAAATTTAATCATTTAATAACTCATAGGACTTATTAATAAAAAATATAATTTTTTTTAGAAACACAAACTTCAGTACTTAAACAAGACTCTTTTCTGCCTTTTATGATTGTAAGCTTTCTCTGCCCATGTTAAAATGTGTACTTAGTATAATGTTTTTAGAAGTATAAATTCTGTCAGTCAGAACCAAACATAGCTTTGCCTTCTGGGAAAATCACCAGGTAAGCAAAGCTGTCTCTTAAATAGACATCCTCCTTGTCCAAGTGGGCAATAAGAGAGACAAGGAAGCATTTATGAAGTGTCAAACATGAAGTGGAAATAAGGGTGAAATTAAAATAGATAACGGCATTAATTTGGAGTGAACTGCTGCTACTTAGGAAGCCATGGAAAAAAAGAAGATTTCATCCTTCATACTTTTAATTAATCTAAAAAGGCTAGACATTAAATCACATACACATTAAACCCTCTGGACTGATTATCATAGTCCTACCCATTACTACTGAAACTGAGTGAAATGTGATATCCACTATCTGTTTTCAGTATGTCAGGCTCTTTCAGCTGTAGAACGTCTATGCATCGTGCTGCCAAAGGTACCTAGAGGGCAGAAACATGAAACAAATAAAAAGCTCTTCTGATTACAGACTGTATTTAAAGCCTTTATATAGTAATCCCTTCTGTGGTACTGCCCTGCACCAGAAAGGCTTTGCTTTGAGGCTGGTGGGATAAACCGCAAACCCACTGAGCGTGTTTGCTAAGCAGAGGCAATTTGAAAGCTTCCATATAGGAAAATCCAGGCAAAATTAAGAGAACAGGCAAGCCTTACCTAAAGACCCTAATTTTGAAAACATGATGCTACAGTTATAAAAGACATCACTCCAACATGGACCAAAATTCTTTTCACAGCAGGATTAACAAGCAGGTGTCATCCTCGTTAGAAGAGCCTAGTTTGAAATGATTAATCCCAACTAGTCATAGCGCAGTTTTGATCTGGCCCTTTGGGTAAATCATGACCATATGACAGTAATTACTGAGAGGGCTGCCAATGAGTGTTAAGGAAGTAGCTGTGCTTCCCCTGTGATATGTTCACTTCCTACTGCTCTGTTCAACTACGGTAAGTGTTGTTTGTAGAAGAGGCTGTTTATGCATCCTTGATTTCCCTTCTCTGTGCCTAAGTTACATCATGTTAAAGACATCTGATATTGATAAACTGTCAGTTTATTTCAAAGAGGCAGCAGATTGTTATTTAACAGAGATAAAAATACAAAATGGATTTTCTTAAGAAATGTCAGTAAAACATTTACAATATGCTGGAGTCTTTTCACTAAGCAGTTTGAAATGTCTTGTTCTTGCTCTGAACAGACATTTCAAACCTAGAATTGCTCTAACCTTTATCTTGAACAGTGTTCTCTTATATCCTTTCTTTTACACCTGCAGGAAAGTATGAAAGCCACCATATGGAGTGCCATGGTCCCCAGCCACACGCCACAGCGCAGAACTGAAAAACGCACCCAAAATACCAACTGAAAAACAGTCCATATGCTAGACAGCACAATCTGATGAAAAGCAGAATACTCACACCTCCTGGAAAGAAAACATTGTTGTGGTTTACTCATTCTCAAATACTTTCACCACACAGACTCCAAAATTCCAATTATTTTTATTCAGCTGTGTGGCAGCACTTTCTGCTCTGAAACACTCTTCCCTCTCTTTTTTTTCTACTTCAGAATAAGTCTTCCTATTCCTCTTAGAGCCCCTCCCTTTTTTTTTTTTTTTAAGGTGTTTATTTACAGCTCTTCCAGCACACTGCCTTTTATATTTGATACCTCCAAAAGTAGAAGTTTCTTGTATTTAAAAATCAATTCTGTTTTGGGAATAATTCTTTATTAGGTTGCATTTCATTACCTTTCTTACTAAGATAGATAGATAGATACACATTTTATACAGATTTCTTTTGATTAATTTTGTCCAAGAATAACTAGCACTTCAACATCACCTGTTTTATGACATCTGTAAGTATCAAGTCCACAAGACCACAGAAGCAATGTCACAGCATTCATAAAACTGAAAAGTAAGAGGTACTGTTGGTGGTTTTTCCCTCATTAAGGCATAGCTTAAACATTCAGGGTTGCACTTGCAGCAGTGGGTGAAATTAACACTGGCAGCAGCAAAGGGTATTCAGTGCTCTGATTCCAGTGTCTTCACTGTCATCTGTGTTTACTGACTTGAGTGCAATGGCAAAACTGACCTGCAACTACTTTGCACTTTTTTGTTTAATGATGCCCTTTTATGAAATGCTATCTCTTTTTGCACAAACAAGATTCAGAGTATACAAAACTGAGAAATATTTGGACTTTTAATTGATATCATTAACTACCCTAGAATAAAAGTGTACCTTTACCTCTTATTTCTGATCTTCCAAATTTTACCCCCTTCCCCAAACAGGGGTAAACCCAATCATATCCCCTCATTCACACTTTGCCAACCTAAAAAGTACCTTAGGCCTTCAAAAATAAAATTCTCTGCTAGCGTATTTAAAGTGTTAAGCTCCAGCTTTCACATCTAAGCTTATTTCCCTATTTGCTTTACATGTAGTCCCAGCAATCACAATATGAAAAATACAAAGTAAAAGAACTGGTGTGTAATTTTGCTATGTGATCTGGACAGTGCAGGTAATGTCTTAACTGAGCATTAACATGCTGTCCAAATGAACAGCTGTAAGAATCAAAAAAATCCCCCACAAAACCCAAAATACTAAACATAAAAAATATCCACTAGATATCCAAACTCTCGTGTTTATGTTCTTAAATAGCTGGCTGATATATGAAACCTCAGACTGAAGAATACACATTTGAAAAAAATAATAACCCCTTCATTCAATATACATCATAAACCTTACATTTTCTCCCATCTGCTGTACAAAAATTAAACTATATTTAAGCCACAGTGTTCCGGTGTACACTGCTAATCTGAAGAAATATTACTACTCTCCTTTGCCAAAACAATCTGCTAGTGTCAAAAAGACACTATTATGCACTGTCTCCAAGGGGCAATCTTGATTTGTTGAAAACATTCAGATCATGAATAAGATCCTCAAGTTAAAGGAATAGTCTCCTTCACTGCAAGTAATTAAGGGTAATTTACACCCACTGAAAATCTCTCTGAATATTTTGCTTCACTCTATAATTTCTAAAACAACCCATCAAGTCTGGTGTTCCTTGTTTGTGTGTCACAATGAGCACTAGTAGATAAGGACAAGTTTTCTGTCTCAGCGGAATCATCTTGGCAGCCCTCCTTCCCCACATCTGAGATTTCCCCAGCCCCCTAGGGCAGTTTTCTGAAGGCTCTTGAGATCATCTTTGCACCACCTAACCTTTGCAGCCAAAATGCAAATTCTTGCAGACTTCTGTTCACACGTTGCTAACAGTGTCACAGTTCCAGCTAAATCTATGAACCATATCATTTTCCTGTCAACCTCTTCAACCCAACAGGGAATTTTGTCCTTCAGCATAGTTTGTCCTAAAGTGTTTCTAATGTGTAAAATGCTTCAGGAAGCAGTGGAAATCCAAACCCTTTTCCATTATTAAACTCCACCAGTCTGGATTGCATTACTCTAGTTTGCAATCTCACTGTCAGCCACTCACTGAAGTTGTAACTGAAGAGTTTACCACTTCTATTTTATTGCCTTCTCTTCCCTCATCCTCCCTCCTGCTCCATTTTTCTCCCCTCATCAAATTTCTCCAATTTTTGATACCATTGCAAAATTTACTGCGCAAGTATGGACCTCACTGACTGAGCAGCCACCACCTGCTAGTAAGTCTTTCTTCAGCTTGGTCAATAATGCACAGTTATCCCATGGGGTGTTTTTGTTTTTTCTCTACTTTAGTCATTCAGTAAAATCAGACTCAGGGTGTTGAAATAATTCCAAAGGTGACTATTGCCACTGGATCTTGAACCATGATCCCTTAAACAAAGTAGAACCAGCAGGTGAGCCCTCTGACAGCTGGATTGCCCTCACTGAAATATTTATGCTTTGACATTCAATTTTACAATGCCCATTGGACAGGGTGTTACATTTAGTGGCAGAGAAAATTCCCCTTTGTTACAAGCCTGCAGTTCCTCCATGTCACACATCCTAAATATTACAGGAGACTCCTTCACAGGCACATGAACAGGAATGTGATCCTTGAGACAAAAAGGTTTTGAGAAGATAATATGTCTAATTGCGGTGTCAATTGCAATGCCTGGTTATCACTCTTTTCAGGGAAAGAAAAAAAGAAAAAGAGGGTGCCTTAGAGCAAGTGAGGTGGGGACCCTGAGATGAAATGAAGCTCCGCAAGTCAAGGCAGTACAATGAAACCTATTAACTCCCTGTGCCAGATGACATTACAACTACAGACCACAACCTCCTGCCGCTAACTGGCCTAAATATTCACATGGGAGATCTGTAAATGTAGTGCACATCCTGCAGTCTACATCTGGTTATCAAGCAAAAAACTATCAGTGCTCCAAACATATGGCACTGTTACACTAAACCGGCTCCAATACCCTCTGACTCAGGTGAAAGGACCTGATGAGATGACAGAAAAACACTAGGCACACTCCAATAAATTATGTGGCTAAAAAAAATTCATAAAGAAAACCAGGCAACAGCTTTTGGTCTTTCATACTGCTCTGCAGTTGGTCATGAGATTGCATGTGTCTAGAGTGTTAAATTGTTTGGGTTGTTGGTAAGTTTGTTTTGTTCCCCAAGCAAAATTAACAAAAGCAAGGTTGGTTATTTGTTGTTTTGGGTTTTTTTTTCTAATATAATGTTCTCCATGTGAAGGAGTTTTCTTGCTTTCTCACCTTGCCATGGTACATTTAAAAGATCTAAGTGGCTGGGAAGGATTATGCTAATTTGATCAGTTATTGAAAGGAAACGCCAGCAGTATTTGTGGAGCTGGGACCAATCAAGGCAAATATTTAAATTTCCACAAGCTCAATTTCTGCAGCCTCATTTCAGCTGAAGAACGTCACATAATGCCTAGGGATGACTTTTGTGCAGAACTGCTGAATTCCCAGAGGAGGCACTCCTGCATTACTGCTTAGAGTTAAGCCTGGTTTGACAGGAAGAACTGAAGTAACCATCTATTTTATGCGCCTGTCCTCAGATGGAATTTAATGATTTTTATTGCCACAAGAAAACAATACCCAGTAGTAGTATGAAAGCGTACATGAAAAAAAATGTGTGTGATAAACTAAAGGAAAAGGAATGGCTCAAGAAAGGCCCTCATTGAAGAACCGCTGAATACATCAGGTATTGAAGCCAATAGACTGAAAACACACACCAAAACTTACTAGACATCACCAGGACTGACTCCCAAGCAGTATATTCATCTGTAAATCACTTGAACTTTAAAATATTTTTTATTTTCATCACACATCTGAGTCAATTTTTGAGTTGAATCCCTTTGAGAAAAGGCTTAGCCAGGTTTACAGCAAAGTAGGAATTTGAGTTGGAGTAGAACAATATAAGGCCTTGCATTAGTAATGATTTTCTTCAGTCAAGCTTCTGACTGCTGAAGAAACAGAAAAACGTGGGCACAACGTGTACATACACACAAGTCATACACGAAAAGGATAGGCGAAAATCTGTGTGGATATTGTATCCATTCTTCTCATCAGAAAATCCACAGTTAATCTGCAGCTGTATAAATGCTTTACAATTACCATTTTACATGAAAAAGTAAGAATACTTTGCTATTAAATCAATAGCAAATAATCAATACTACCTTGCTATTAAATCAATTAAAGTAGACTTAAGAGAGTTGTGAGGCTGTCATCTGACTTTTAACACAAATCTAATGACCTACATCAGCCTTTAATTACAGTAAAGTCTCCCATTATAAGGGTGCAATGCTCCTTGATTAAAGCTGCAATCTTTAATGGCTTTTTGCAAGAAAATAAGCTATACTACTGATGTTTGTATTTTCACTCACATTAACTGACACGCATTTCTAACAGGCAGTGAGAGCTCAGATTACTACCTTTGATATTTTCCTAATATTCCTGGTAGTTTTAAATCTTTATTGAGTACTCAAACCCTAGATATTGTGCATACTTTATATTAAAAGCTGTCAGAGCTAGGCCTTCCCTTACTGTGGATTTTATTGCAATTGTCTTTTAAATCTTACTTAGCCTCTCTTCATGACCCTGAAAAAAAACTGTCTAGATGTCTAGATTAGATCCCCTGATAGCTGCAGACTGAAAAGCTATAAAATTGTGTACAAGGACTTTAAAAGAATAGCACATTTGGTCCCTGGATAGTTCTTTTGGGTTTGTTAAGTGGGTTTTGTGTTCTTTTTTTCCTCCAAAGATGGTAACACACCCGTTGCACTGAACTAGCTCTAATGAGGCACAATCGTACCATTTCCAAATATCCTCACTTCACTTCTGCGTCATTAAAACTGTTATAATATTGCTGAGAGAAAATCTGCATCACTTTACAGCAGATCTTTATCTGTTGACCTGTTGTACCTTCAGAAGCTACAATGGTAAGCAAACTTGATTTAGTTATGCAACTTTCATGCTACTGTCCATCTGAACAGCTCTGCACCTGAGATTATAGAGACCTACCTTTCTCAGAAACAAAGTACCTGGCTTTCACCAGTAGCAATTCTCTGCAAACTCAAATAATGCAACAGAGAAACAATTAGTAGATATATTAAAGATAGAAAAGGAAAGTCACGCATCAATGCCAAGGAGAGGCTGTTTCAGAAACTGGCTCGCTCAAGAGTTTGGCTCTTTTATGTATTTATTTATTTGTCCTGGAAAAGCAATTTATTTTCTGTAAAGCTGCACAATCACCTGTGTTTTAGCTGAAAAATGGCAAGTCAGTATGTCTTGTTAAAGAGACTATGAAGTATACTCTGCCCTTTCAAGTCTCTGGTTTGGTTTGAGCAAGTCATCTACCAGAACATAAGATTTTATCCTTGCAAGGGGAAAAGATTAAAGTCTCAGCATTTCAGTTCCCTGAATCAGAGCACATCACAAGTATCCATTTCCCATCTTTTCCCACATCCCAGGGAAGACATCGTTTGTAGAATCTTGGCTCACCTGAACTACTTCACCTTTTGAAAGCAGTATAAAGGCTAAACCGTATCTCAAAAAGGGATATTTTTTTGCCTCCATTAGCAACTAGAAGTCTGAGAATCCAGATGACAAACCTCTTGCTGCTGGTGTATGTAGCCTATTGTAGGAAAGCAGGACATGCCCGTGTGTGGATATGTGGATGGACGGGGGTACAGGGCGGAGGGGGAAGGGTCAGCATCAGCCAAGCGCTGCAGAGCTAGCCTTCCCAGCTGAATACTAATCAAAGAAACAGCTCCCATAATTTCAACATTTGCAAACTCTAGAACATCCTTGACATAGAAGGGCGAGAGCTCTGGGAAATAACTCGGGAAATTTCCTTCTCTCTGTAATCTTTTGCACCATACCACTGCTGCCAGTCTTCGAGCCCAAGCTAGACAGCCGCTTTGGCTTGGCAGAAAGGACTGAGACAGTCAGGACTTTGGGCTGCCTATATTTTGCAGAAGTCTGTGGTCCTCCCTTCCCCCACCCCATGTCCCCGCTTGTCTGTGAGACTTCTCCAAAGAGCCCAGACTGATGCTATTGTTCTCGTGTTTCTCAGACGGTGCACACGCGCCTCTAGACCCAGTGCTCTCACTTTCCACGGTTTCTCCGCCACACCTGGTGTTGGCTGCTCCGCGGCCGGTCCCAGCCGCGCTGCCCGGGCCGCCCCCAGCCCGGGGAAGGCGAAAGTTACGGCCGCGGCCGCGCCGCCCCCGGCGCCTCCGCAGTGCCGCGGCTCCGCTCCGGGCAGGAGCCGCTCCG
>WBMY01013084.1:111385-124878 GCA_013397315.1 Donacobius atricapilla | reverse complement strand
TCAGCCCGCGCAGCGTGCCACTTGTGAAACCCCCGCTCCCTGCCCTGGCCCGTCCTCCTGCCGGGCGTGGGGCAGCCGCGGGCACTGCCCCGGCACGGCACGGCCCGGGGCTCCCTCTGCTGCTCCCTGGGTAGGGCACGGAGCCACCTCCGAGCTGCCCGGGGGACTTCAAACCTCGCAGCCCTGCTGCCCTCTGTCTCTCTAGAGCTGCTGTCACGCCTCCCCGGCTGCTGTTTATACCGCGGGGCGGTGGTGCGCGGGGAGAAGAGGATTAAAGGAAAAAAGGAAAAAAAAAAAAAAAGTAGAAAATATGTTGAATAACTAAACCAGGTGCTTTCCCAGAATAAAGGGCGGAGAGAGCGGAGTGTGCGCCCCGGCAGCAGGAGAAGGCTGAGTGTCACGCCGGGGCTGGTGCCCGGCAGCACACACGCACAGCTCCGCAGCCCTGGAGCTGCTCGGGGCAGCCGCTCCGGGAAATGAGTACCTGCTTGGTTTGGACGGGGTCTCTGGCTCGGAAAGCGGCAGCACAAACTTTCTGCCTCATTTCGGCACCGCTGAAGCCGTTCGGGTCTGCAGAACGAAACAGACCTACAAGTGAAACGTGGCCAGTGAGGAGTCAGCACGGCTCCTTNTGGGGGGACCACCCGGGTGCTTAAAAAAAAAAAAAAAAAAAAAAAAAAAAAAAGAAGCAGAGGTTCCAAATGTTGGCAGAGCTGCTGAACTGACATTTTCCACGGACAAAAATATTTTTAACACGTACTGTTTTTAGAACAATGGACTGTACCAAGGGCAACTGTAGGATATGCACCTTGGCCAATGTCTTTTGCTTTATATTCACCAGAAAAGCATTTTCAACATGATATAAACAAACTAATAATGTGAATATATATACTTTTCATTCCTACTATACATTATACTATGAAGTGCGTTGTCAATACTACTAAAGTGATGTGCAGACAAAGGCACTTCAATAAGAAAAAAAAAAGGAACAAAACAACTGGATTGAATCACAAAGGCTTAAAAAAAAACCCAACTTAACTTCTGGATCAGCTTGTAGCCTTTGAATACACAAATGCAGCATGCATGACTATTTTATTAAATGTAATATGTAACTGCTTTGTGTTTTTTGTCTTTAAGCTTCACTTTCAGATGTGATTTCCAATGTCACCCTTCTAATCAGAGGGAGGCAGTTCAACATCATGGCATTTATGAACTGAAGAAGTGGTTTAAAGAGAGCAACTAGAAGCAATCTGCATTCTCCAGGTTGCGGAGTGTCTGAGTGCATGGTTACAACTTAATAAGATGTATTCAGGCAAGAAAATCCTGAAACATGATTGCATGCCGTTGCTTCAGATTGTAATTAAGGATTCGCCTTTCCTTTGTTCTCCTTCACCCAATCCTTAATTCATCTTTTACAAGTTAATCAAAATAAGACTCTTTGCACTGATCCTTAGAAGACAAGGTTCAAGGACAGTTTATCTTTTTATTTTTTTATCATGAACTATCATAAAACACCTCTGCTTTATCTTCTTTCAAATTCATTCAGAAATGTAACCATGAAAATTATCTTTTACCCTGTAATTCAGCAGCTATGACTTCAATGATGAAAACAGAGCAGTTAAAATCAGAGAAAACAAATCTTTGTTTGCAATTAAGATGATATAAAAAAAGAATCTACAAAGGGTCATGAGCTTCATAAACTCCAGCTTACATTCTCAAACTTTTTGTTTGCTCTTCAGGTTCAAAATAGGGACTAAATAGTCACTTAAAATCATTACAAAGGAAGGGCTCTTTCTTATTAATTTTGATTCTGATCCAGATATTACTAATGGAAAAATAAAATAGTCGATTATCACCCAATTAAAAAGCTTTCATGTGTAGCTTCACGAAGTATTTCATGACATTCTTCCTAACAGACCTCTCTCAAGGATGTGCTTTATGTTCCAAGAATCCAGTCCCTCAAGCAAAACCTTTCGTTAAACTGTATGTCAGTCAAAACATTTGAACTTATTTTTACTTTGTTGAAAATAGGATAGATATTTTTGTCTTATTATTTTCTAAATGCTTATGTTGCCATATCAAAATAAAATGTATTAAACCCTTTGACTTTCATGGGAGTAAAACAGTGACTCCAAGCAAAATATGTGACTAAGCAGACCAATTTAATTTCACTGCACTGCCAGAATAAAATATAAAGAAGTGATTATTCTTAGTCACTTTTGGCAATCTACCATTTTTAGTAATATAAGCAAATGTATATATTTTTAATTCATTTTATTTTTGACTGTTTTGATTGTGGGTTTTTGCCAATGAGTCAGTCCATTCCAATGGATTGACCAGATCATTTTGGCAGGAATCCACACCTACAGTGCTGTTGTGTTTCTTTCTAATGTTTTGTAGTGCATTTACTCACCCTGAGAGGTACAGGCGTACCGCTTCTGGAGAAAAGTTGGTACAAACAAACCTTGGACCATGCTAGACTGTCTCTTAGGTGGGCACTGTAAAGAGTAACTGCAGGCATCAAAATACATTGGCTCTGGCACCTTTCCCATCTTTTGACTTCTAAAACTATCAAGGATGCCTCTTCACATTACAAGTTATGTTGCTGTTCTGTAGAATGGATCCATAGGCAGATTTAGGACCACAAAACTTGAAACTGCATGTCCAGAAACATGCTGTTAAATGCTTCTTAGACAGTGAGAGCTTCAGTGGCCACTGCTTATGGAGGATTTTGACCTGAAATGCGGTCCCCTGAGCCTCTGACTGCCTCTCAATATTAAAATTTCTATCTGTACACTCATTACACACATTCTGAAAAAGAGCAGTGCCAGGTAACTGCTACCTGGGTCCTGGTAATTCACTGTGTGGGAAGAAGCTACTTCCATTATGCACTCAGCAATAGCTTGTAGAGTTCCTTCAATATGAAAACTTCTTACCCTCAGAGGCAAAACACAAACTTTTCCTTTTCTTAAAATTTTATGTGGATATTGGTCTTTCATAAAACAAGCAGGAGAGCTTGCAGTTTATTATCTTTTTTAAAGGAAAACATTTCTTAACACCACTAATTTCCCTGTACAGGTATGAGGCAGGTATGCCTCTGAATGTTACTCTCAGCTAAGCACTTCAGCTGTCCAGAAATAATACAGTGGCTATAATTATGATGTGAATATCCTACCTTCTGTATCGCAGGGGAAGTCACTGTCCATTGCTGTGGTTACACTAGCTTTGACTCCAGTCTAGAAGTGAGCAGTGTTTTCCTTCAGTCTTCTTTTTTTTTTTTTTTTCATTTGTACAAATAGCAGAAGGCAAAAAAAAAAAAGCCTGTTGAAATTGAAGTCACTCGCGGCTTTTGACAAGATATTTACCAGAAGGATATCTCTGCATTTCTTTGTCCTCACAGTTATGATCTAATTTACTATTTAAACTTTGAGATTTTTGAGACATTTAAAATGTTGTTTGTATTCCAAGAGTGTTTTCCACCCAATGTAGAACCACAGGGGACCTGTCTAACAATAATAAGTTCAACAACCTGTTCTTCAGAATACATTTTGCAGAATAGCTTCTAAAGATATGTCAGCCTAAATGACATAATAATATGAGCTAAATTATAGTAAATAATAGTGGTGATTCAGTGGGGGAATTTATAAGGTCACTTCGTGTCTCTACAACCACCCATTCTCCTTAGGAACTGTTACCTCATTTATTCAACATTACCATCATGGCTCCATCTGTCGCTCTTTGTCTCCTCTCTATCTTCCCTTGAGTTTCCACAATCTTCTGATGACATATTTGGTCCACATATACTGGCAAATCTGAGTAACTCGTATAACTGATATATTTGCAGGAGTGGTATTCCTCAAAAGTAAATCTAGTTAATCAGGCAATGTAACTGTAAAAGTGATAAGAAGTCACAGTTGCCTGAGGTAATAAAAGTGAATGCAGTTAAAAATGGAGTTTTAAGTTGTCAGGAAGAACAGAGAATAGCAACAAAGGGAATTGTAGGAAAAAAACTTGTAAATAAACTGTAAATTGAAAATAAGTTTGTTTAATCATAAGGAAGCTGCAAAATTAAAAGATTCTACTATTAAGGGTAATTTATTAGTAACACACCAGTAGGAACAGCACAAGAATAAATCAATTGAAAAACAAAAACATGGAAAGAATTTTTGAAAATGTCACAGTATGATGGTGGCAAATGGCAGGTAGGCTGTCAGAAGACTGAAAAGAGAAACATGGAATTTCATTATGGCCACACAGGAATGGGCTATTTTTACAAGCAAGGATAGATGGCTTAAAAAAGCCCTTCGACCTGAGTGGAGGCTGTGTGGCCAGGCTCCAGATGCTATTCATCATATTATAAGTGGATGTACCAAGCTGGCCAGCACTGAGATACAATACAGAGTGACAAAGCTGGCAGTGTGTTGCAGTGAGTGCTCTGCAAGAAGTATGGATTACCAATAGAGAACTAAAAAAAAAAAAAAAAAAATCAGTAGCAGACAAAGAAAGGTGCTGATAATTAAAACATTAACATTATTTTAAGACATTAGAATCAAATAAAAGAAAGTGGGGGGGGGGGCAACTAGGAATAAGAGATAGGAAATGAGATGAAAGGATTAAAAGAGAGGCAGAATCATTAAAAAAACCATTTTTTTCTGTTTCATTCAAGAGTGTTTCCCAAACAAAAACTGATCAAAATTGCAGTTAGTGCAGGAGCAGAAGAGAATCCAGTTTCTGGATTCTCTGGATGGAGAAGAACATGCAAAATGCCCACTCCTTTTATAGCCTGGGACCCATACTAACATTGCAATTGTGCTAAGTAGCTAAAGCAACTCTCTATCAGATGTCATGTAGCTGCTTTTATGAGCATCTCTTGATGAAAACGATCATCCAAATTGTGTTCAAAAAAGTGCATAGATCTCAGATTGATGCTTCATGATGGCAAGATCCTGTTGGTGGAGAAGAAGCATCGCTGTCCTTATAATCAGCACTCCTCTCTTTTTCAGTGTATGCTGAAAAAAGAATAGGTTAGATGACTTTCTGCTGGATGTTAAATTTTGCCAGGCATTCATACTGTGGTACAACTGATGTAATTTTTACAGAGGAACTGTGATACAGAATTTGTCTGATCCTATGAAAAGCTCTACATAGGAAGTCCAATTCACTTCAGGGAGTTTTGCATGCTTCAGGGAGATTGCTACTGTGTAGCATCCATCGGAAAATCTGTGGCTAAGATACTTGTGAAAAGTGCCAATACATACACAATTAAACCAGTAACTTCCCATAGGTAGCAGGATGTCTATCTTCAGATCAGACCCTATACTCTGCACCAACTACACAAAATTAATATGAATAACTCCTCCACTGACCTCTAAACCCAAACCAGATTTCAGTGTTCCAGTGTGATTTGTCAAGACAAGCTTGAATGCTTGCACAAACAAAATTGGCAATTACAGCTGCAATTTTAGAAGTATTTTCTGAACAAATGGTCTGAATTATGTATACTTCTGCATCATAACTGGTATTCAAAATGCTCATAACCGTCCCTATGTGAAAACTTTAGCTAAGCAAGCAACTTTTTTATTATTATTTGTAATTTTTTTTTTACCTGACCACAGCAAAAATTGGGCAAGCACTCTCTCTTTCAGAAAAACCCTCCCAAAAAACTGAAGACAAAAACAAGGCAAAAAGTCCACAACAACTTCAAAACACCTTTTCAAAGTGTAAAGTATTACAAGCACAAGAAACACTAAAAGCAAGGATCATGCTGGTGACCCTTCCTTTTCCCCTTCAAATAATCCAACTCTTCAAGTCTAGATGTTAAATGAAATGCTAATCTCTTATACCTGAATATTTATGTAGAAAGAATTCTATACCAGCATGTAAGCAGTTGTATAGGAAGCAGATGGAAATGTCTTCTAAGCAAGTCAGAGAAAAAAAAGTCACTATCTTCATCATCCTGAATTGCCCACTCTCAAAATTACTTGGTCTGAGTGCAGACAGAGATATAATTTCATATGTCAATTTTCCACCCAGCTAATATGTCCAGCAAATTTTTTATTCCTTAGGAATGACAACTTAGACATTACTTTTATACTTAAAATGTTAAAAACCTTATAAATCCCTTAACCCTATCCAGCTTCTACCTTTCCTTGGGATAGATTCTGCATTCATTTATATCAGTGGGAAAACGTTGTTTAGTCAATGAGACAAAAATAAGTTTTATGAAAAGCCTGTTATTGTTGGTTTGAAAACTAGAAGCTCAGAATACAAGACACAACATTTTGTACAACTCCTGCAGAAGGTAGTGGAAATCTTTGCAAGTCTCAAATGGTGGAGATGAAGATGCAAGTCCCAAAGCATTACACCAATGATTGTGCCGCAAGAATAAAGCCAGAGCCTGATCAATTCTTATTTCCTTCTAATTCTACCCATGGCTGTATGCATAAAAGAAAAAAAGGGCCGAGGGCAGATGAAAGAAAATAGCAGTTCTGTGGAACTCGCTTCCTCCCACACTTAGCAGGTTAATAATGCCCTAGCACCAGAAGTAATTCATTCAATCCCCTTCACTCTTTTATCATATTTCCTCCAATCTGACCTTTGGAGACTTCAGTGCTGGTCACTGGGATGCTGTGCCTAGTCATTCATCAACACTGACCTTGGTGTTACCAGCCCTGCAAGCCTTGCTTTTTCAAAAGTACTTCTTTTGTTTTCCTGAGTCACTGAAGTTTGTCAAATATATTTCTGTTGGGAACTTTCTGGGATAAAGGGGTTTTTATAGGTCAGTCATGGGACACAGAGCACAAGCACCTTTATCTCACTGTGAAGTACTACCATACAGATATATTTTAATAATTTACTACACACGTGAGTGTAATACCCACGAGTCAGCTACTCTAAGACATCCCATGTCATGAAGCTTGAGCTTATCCATAGATATTCATCTTGCTTTGAATTTAATGAGCATGGCCTGATCAAAACATAGAAACTCCACAGGATTTCTCCTTGAGGATTCTAGCAATATCTTTTGTGTCTACAAACATGTATTTGTTTCAAGTTTCATTGCAAATATACGTAATTTAATAACTCTACTAGACTTCCTCTGAGTAGCTTTTATTTAATTTACTGTGATTATCCTCAAAATAAAGGAAGGCTGATATAAGAATGACTTCATGTATGGGATGCAAGATACATCCTCTGTCTCAAGGCCAACAAAAGAATAGGTGCCTTTTGAGCAGCAGATGCCTGCAGGAGGATAATATACCCACCAGTTACTCAGCTGCTTCATCTGTCATTTTTATGAAGGCATGTCATGGTTGGACAGAGCAAAATTGCCTGTGAAAAGCTATGTGAGGAAAAAAGGGAGAGAGAAACAGGTAACTGCCTCTTCCTAAGTGCTGGTTGAAATTAATATTTATGGGGGAGGGGGAGAGAGCACACAGGAAAACAAAAATAAGAAATAACTTTGTAAAATATATCCTCATACAATATCAGTCATCTCAATAGTACTAAAATGCTGCAGTTGCTCCACTGCTATTACTAGTTACTTTAAAAGATAAATTGATGTGGAAATTAGAAAGTAACAGATGTGAAGCAATCTTAAGCATAAATTCCTTCACACTTCTTATTAACTGTGGTTAAGATTTTAGTCATCAAACACCCTTTACTTCAGACAATAAAAGCAAAGAAAGGAAAATTTAACTGTTCTTCAGTGTTGTAAGCCCACTGAGCTCCGTAATTTGCTGAAGATCTGCTTTCTAACACTTTCACCAGAAAAGAGGGGAGTGGAGGAAGGACTGGGGAACTACTTCTCCAAAAGCATTCTGACCCACAAAAAGACCCAACTGTTTGTGTTGGGAAACATGTCCAAACTCTTCTCTATTTAAGTCTTTCTTCTCTTTCAGTAAAGTGTCAGTAGCTCTTTGAATAGCTGTTGGCCTTGGCCAAGACCCTAGTGAAAGGCAACAGATGTTGCTAAGATTGTACCCCGGCTATCCGCTATCCTGTTTCATTTCTGAAAGGGGAAAAGAGAGAAAGGGAGAAGAAAACTTGCATTAAATCACTGGACCATTTTGTACTTCAGCAAATCTGTTTGCACATGCTCGACTGACCTCACCAAAAAGGCTGAGCCTTTTGCATTCAGCCCGAGGTCAGTCCTAATGCTCTGTTCAGTGGTCCACATGCCTTTCACTAGGAGCAGCTGCCTCTGATTGCTAGAACAAATTGAGGTGATTCAGGCCACCAGCAGGGCTACGGTGCAAGTGCTTTTCACCAGAAAAGGAGGGAAAGCCTTAGAACACGACCAACTGGGGCTGCCCACAATAAACCGTAGGATTAATTTGATACAGTCAATATTAAGACATGCTCTTGCTGAAAAGTGGGCCTTAGTGGCATAAACTACAAGACAGTTGGACTGAAAGAAGAGGGAAGAAAGTGGTGTTCAAACATTTATTAAGTTACACCTAATTATTTAATTGGGGGACATTTAAATGGTAATACTGATAGTTTGGGCTTGGGAATGACTTGCTGTTTAACCCCTGGCAGAATATTCTTGGCATAAGTGGGATTCAAGATCAGTGGTGTCATCATCCCCCTCACAATATTATTTGAAACATTGAATGCAAGTTCTACAAACTATTTCTGTGATCAGTTTAAAGAGAAGAATAACCAACAGCACTATTTCCTACCATATTTATGAACCTGTTTCAGTGGTTGGAAGTGCCTACATAGCTGTTACCCAAGGAGGAAAAACAGAAACAAGCCAAAACCAAAACAAAAAGCCAAAACTAAAACCAAAAACCCGAACAAACAAACAAAAAACCAAACAGAGAAAAAAAATAAAAGATTTGGTATTTGCCTCTTTTCAAATTCTTTCCCATCTATGAAAAGAGATAATAGCACAGATCAAGCACTAGCAGGGGAAGACGAAGGCAAAACCCTCCCCCTTTCCCTGGTGCAGGCAAGCTCCCACATTACTTGCTTCAGTCCCAGCTATCAGATCACAATATTTTCTGCCGTGTGAAGGATCAGGCCAGCAGCTCTTCGAGTCTGAGGCCGAACAAAACAATACAGTACTGCATTAAGGCACAATACCAAGCACTTACCACTTCAAAAGGAAGCACGCTTTGATGCCTCTGAAAGGAAAGCAAAATCTTTACAGAAAGATAGGTAATTTTACCAGACTGGTCAAAAAAAATATGAGTGCTAATGTTTATTCATAAAACTGTGGATTTAAGATCAGGGGAAACTAGGAATTACAGCATTTAGTCTGGCTCTGCATTTAGATGGAATGGCTGGGTGTAGCACACGGACTTTGAAGTAGATTTATCCAAGAGGTAGCTTAGTAAGCTGAAGAAGATCTTTCTATTTACTTAATTAGCAGATATAGAAACAGAATTAAAGGGAAAATAGATGCAAAAAACCTGCCTTTAACTCAGAAAAAATGAGATGTAGAGTACACTAGAATCTGTGATACAGACCTTCACAAAAACAAAAATAAAATTAAAAATATCTTTTAACTGCTTGAATTATGAACAAAAAATGGAGCTACATCTCAATCTTCCTTTATTAGTATTTCATCTTATTACTTGCCACTGTTGTCACAGATCAAAATAGAAAAAAAAAGAGCTGCATCTTCAAAGAAAAGTTATAAAAGAAGACCAGAAGGAGTTGTATCTTCAACAGAGAATTCACTTTTTTATTCTGCTTAAAAAATTAAGTAAATATACATATCATGAAATCTTCATACCACTTCTTAAAACTTTCTTTCCTTTAAGGCACTGCATATAATGAGTCTATAAGCTTTGAATAGCTGCATCTGAAAACTCATTCCCTATTGTAGTATGCAGTTTTCAGCTAGGCAAGGGGTGGAATTGTGTGTTTCAATGCCACTGACAACAAAGCCAGCTGAGACATTTCTTCCTTCCTACCCCCAGTGCTGGCACTCACTCTCTGCTCAGCTGGGGTGACATCACATGTGAGTCTACATGCCAAAATAGATCAGTTCAATGATTCAAGTTAAATCAAGCAATAAAAAAGAGAGATTTTTTCAATTAATTTTGTTAAACATGTATTGCTTCATAATTGCTGATCAACTCCACAGCAGGAGTCCATATGTAACTATGCAGAACAAATGGTAGGGATGAGAGGGCAGAAGCAAGCAAATTAAACTTACACTTTCAGTTTCCTTCAGAAACTTTCCGAAGATTCCTTCTTTGGGAAGCCTAATGTAAAGGGTATTTGGTCATATCTGCTGTTTTATTATCTGGTTTTAATCTCATTCTTCTAGTTGGGTATATGCTTTTCTGGTCTTCTGGTCTATTTCCAAGCCTCTGCCAAGTCACAGTTTCCTGATATACAGATATCGAATGAGAAAGGGGAAGGCATTGAACCTTGCCAAGGTCTTCAATGGCAAGTTCTGGAGATGGAAATGGAGCCTGCTGGGATTAATCTGACAAGAAAGATCAGACTCACTTCATCATGCTTCTGCCTACACTTGCCATATTTATGCAGCATGTAAGCAGGAATGTATGACTGACAGTGTCAAACACTGCTGAGGAGAACAGTAGAAAGGGTATGGGCATTTGCCAGTTGTCAGTCTGACGTGATATAGGCTTTAATAAGATAGGCACCAGGGTATAGAAATGGACTAGATTCATGTTTGGAGCAAATTCTCATTTGGGCTTATACACAGTTTCTTCTTGTGCATAAAAGAAAATAAAATAGTAAGCGTGCAAGGGCTTGTACCTGCCCTTTCTGGATAGTACATCCTATTTGAAAAAAATATCAGTTCCTATGCATTCATTTTGAAGGTACAGGGCTCAGTATTTGGGTGTGCACATTTTTTTTTGGTGACATACAAAAGAAGAGTTATGTATATGCCCATATGTGTACATATACAGACATGTATATATATGAAGTGTATATATATACACTTCAGCAGAATGTAGCCTGAACCTCAAATACTCAAGCCCTCAGAATTTAAGCACATAACCTACTAGAGAAAAGACATTTTAAAGACCTCCTCATTAGAGGGAATTCACGGATGGTTATTGCTATGCCATGTTTTAATAAAGGTGCCATCCATATCATATTAGTTGTGCTCCCGACACTTTTAATACTGAAAGAACAGGCAAGAACCATACAGATCTGAGTTTCTGTATGTGTATGTCTCCTAATTGGTAGTACTGACCAAAGGTCTATAAGAGTCTCTAATGAGTGCAACATGAAAAGGAAAAAAACTACAAAGCTTATTGTTGCAGAGATTTTTACATTCTTAAAGGGTTAGCACTCGGGATAGTTAACAAAATACATAATAGAAGCAGGCAATATAACTGATTTAGAATTTCAAGAGCCTTTTGAAAGATTTCTTCTTTTGAGGATACTAAGCAATGAGAGGGGATGATGCACAGTCATGTCATGGATTAAAAACTAATTAGGAGACAGAACACAGAGTAGGAATATATTCCAGCTCACAACCCAGAAGTGAGTGATTGTTTTTACACAGCAGTGCCAGAGCAAACCTTATTTGCACAAAGCTGAACTCATGGCTCTCCAGTATCCTTATAAATTAAAGAAAAAATAAATCAAAACACTATTTCAAAACTTCCTTCTTTCCTTTTTCACTATAACTGGTATAGAGTGATCTTCAACATTCAAAGGATAGCATGAATTTTAGTTTTGTTCTTGAATAGTTACCTGGAAGAAAGAAGTAAAAAGAAAATTTCAAGATTAGCATAGCATTTCTTTTTCTACCTGAAGCAAGCTGATGAAAACTGAAGGGAAGTGTTCAGCTCTGAAGTGGCTTATTTCTCTGCAGAGAACTACACTCATGGTAGTTGACATGCAGGATCATCACCTGACTAATTTCTTGTTTACATGAGGTACAATTTGACATGTTGGCAATTCCAGGACTGTCAAGAAGACCAGATAGCAGTTCAGAGATTTTGCCCACTATGGACCCATGGAAACATTTCAGGGCAAATTATGCCCATTTTATCTCTTTCTAGGCCTTCATGGTGCTCCCTTCAATGATGACTTTTTGCTAACCAGGACCTCTGGCATCTATTAGCATATGGCCATGCTGAAGGGATGGGTGGTCCTCATAATGCCATGTTGGCTGTAGGGGATACCCCGGTGAGAACTCATTATCTCAGTTTAGTTCACAAGCCTCACTCTCTTTGGTCCTTGAGGCCACAAACTGCAGATACTTGCCTAATGAAGTTAGGAGCCTAGGGTAAGGAACTTCTCTGCAAAGTAAAAAGCTTTTTACTGAACAGGGATCTGCTGTCCTCCTTTGTAAAACCGAACAGAACATGATAAGAGATACAGTGAATATAGACTGAAATGCAAACAGATTAGGAATGTAACCAAGGATTTAGTATCAACTTCAGGCATGTTTTCACTAAGAAGGGACTTCACTCATTACTGATTGTGCAGTATCATTTTAGTCTTTTGTCAGTATCTTTAAGGTCTATAACAAAAATATCCAAATGAAAGACAAACCCAAAGATTATGAAGGTTTTTGATCTTGATTTAGTTTTAAACCCAGAATAAAGAAATGATTTATGCATGAGAGGATTAACATATACATATACAAAGTTACATTGCCCTGTAATCCCCTGATAGAGAAATAAAACGTCAGGGAAATAGAATCAGAATATGGATGCTAAACAGTCTACTGAAAATTACATAATGGATAATAGAGCTAATGAAGGGCTTAGGAGATGAAAAGGAGCTAAGGGTTGGAGTTTGTTTGCATGCAGCATTTTTCTTTGAGAAACCCTTGCAGGATTGTACGAGTTAAGGGCAGCCCACTGGTTCACTCAATTGCTTCCTTGTACAACTGCCAAAAACCTTTCTTCACCCACATCCACTTGGAGAACTTTGCTTTTATTGTGCACAATACATAAAGTACTATAGTTTTGTACATAGAGACATATTGAAGTGCTTCATGATTCAGGGCTGAATCTCTGGTTGCAACTGAAAAAATTTCAAAAGTGGAGGCGGACTATGTGATACGAAGTGCCTGTGGAGAGGGCTCCAGGACTTCAAAGCATCTGACACTGGCCACTTTCTCAGCAGTGATTCTGTTCAGGATAGACTTTGGATCTGAATCAATATCACAATTCCTGTGTCATAATAGCATTAGGTGGTCACAGAAATAGTCACAATTTTGCAGGAACACTTCTAAATATATATAGTGTATATAGTATAAACACAGAATCCCATCTTTACCTTTCTTTAACAATTCAATGATGTGTTCTTTCACACATTGAAAGGGGTTAAAATTCATAACCGGGTGGAAACACCAAAAATGTAATGGTTATCACATTCGCTGAATTTTCATTTTAGTGGAATAAGGTTAAAAGAAAAGGTTCAACTTAAAAAAGTAGAAACAGTTAGATTTATTAACATAATAAAGGGCAAACAAAAAAAACAACCACGAAACCTATTTAAAAAACAACCCCCCCTCATCCCTAGCAACAATCTACTTT